>JAWNLI010000069.1:3872500-4037934 GCA_035042405.1 Drosophila demipolita
TTCAAATATACATATTTTCCAGTGTATTTATTACCCCCACATGTGAGCGAGATTAAATCCAACATATTGCCAAAGTGGCATATGTTTATATTATATATATGAGCATAAACTATCAACATATATATTTTATTCTATTATATATATATAGAAAAGCACACACTATATAATAATAACAATATTTTGTTCGTTTTCTGGTTGTATCGTTTGTTTGCTTTCAAGGTTAGGTTGGTTGGGTTTTGTGGTGTTTTTGGTGCTTTTCGTGGCCATTTCAGTGCATGGGACTCACAACCTTGAACCCATGTCGTTTTGTGTGCCATTCTGGCAGTCTAAGCGCTTAGATAGTGTGAAAACTCTCCATCCATTGCTGTCTAGGATTAGAATATTTAAATACCCCTAGGGCAGAGAAGTGTCTGGGATAGCTGGCAGCTGTCAAGAGACATAACATTTAAAAGTCAGTGTAATAAGTTATGGTTAAAAAATATATGAAAGTTTAATAAGAAAAACCGCACATTTTATTAAAAACGACCATGAACTGGCCCCCTTGATATGATAAATAAAACAAAATAAATTCTTTGTGAATTTAAAATTAGTTCACTCTTTTTTCAAATGAAAAATTATCGTGGCAAAAGGGCTTGCTGTGGTTTTTACATAAAAAACATAAACATAATGATTGTTAACTATTCGGTGATCTCATTTTATAATGTAAGCATGTGTTTCATGTGTAAATATATATATATATATGCCATCGAAAAATAAATTTAAAAATATATAAAAAAATGTTTATTATTGCCAGAGATGGTTCACAATTTTTGAACATTTTCTTGTGCTTATGTCAAAAATAAATTAAACTACAATTTTTAAATATTGGCCATCTGACGCACTTAATCTGTATCAATAAACAATACAATTATTTTGGCATGTTTCATTTTGGTTTATCATTTCTGTTTAATTCTGGAATTGCCAACTATTTTGTATGGGGAATTGCAACAATTGTGTTACGTATAGAATTGAAAATGCAAGCTGTGCTCTTTCATAATAGCAACAAACCGATGCTGCCTCTAAAATCGAGAATTTTATGAACCAACCGTGGGTTTTTTCCACATGCCATATAAAATGCAACAATCTCGTAAGAGAGCAAACAATTAAATTTATCAGTTGCGAGATATATATATATATATATATATATATTGCAATTTGCATAACTCACTCTATGCCCTGCTGACAAATCGACAGCAAGAGCGAAACAAATGAACACCGTGTGAATACGTCAAGACCTGCAGCACTTGCCACGTTTAAAACATATAACCCAATAACAACAACAACAACAACAACAACAACAACAACAACGAAACTCGATTGAAGCTCGTGGCAAATACTTTGTATCACTAAAAAAAAAAAAAAAGTTTTTATTGATTGCATATTTTTGCATTGATATTTATTTCAATTTGTTGATATTGTCGTGACTTCAATGTTCTGGCTCTATTTTAGATATACAAATAAAAATAATAAACGCTGCTCTGAGCTCGATTTCAGTTTTGGCACTTTCAGGAAGAAATATTCTTATCTCAAGCGAGTCAATTTAAGACTGACATTTTAAAGTATTTTAAAATCCGTTTTAACAGCTTTTTAAAAGTATTAATAATTTTCGAATCGTATTTTTAAGGTTTGTCATTCCAAGAGTCGTACTTTGTTGTGTATTATCATAATTTTTGTGAAAACTTTGCGACTTAAACTGAATAATAAGCAGCAAACTTGTTCCATCCTATCGCTGTATACTTGGGCAGCTGTGTATTATAAAATACACATACACATTGCACATTAAAATTTTTATCTTTTAAAGCAAACATAAGAATTGCAACAATTCACTCGCTGTATGAGCTGTCTTAGAAGGTTCAATGTGCTCGAAAAACATACTAAATAGTATTGCCTCTTTTCTTTGGCTTCCTGCATGACTGTTGTATTGCGTTTACCTAAACTAATTTGGCACATGATTCGCATTGTTGTGGAAAGAACAAATATTCGCATTCATTTGCAAGCAATAATCTTCAATTATCATATTTAATTGGAATTTTCTACACAACCGCAGAATGTTCAACGTATATTGTCAATTAACACCGTTAATTGATTTTCGGAGGTGTGTGATATTATTTAGTAGCCTACACACATGTCTGTTGCAAGTTGTATTATAGTTTACATTGTTTGCTCCTACACACTTAAATGCATTTGCTAAAATGCCTCTGATTGTCGCAATTTGAACAGCTTGCCAAGTTATTTGGCAACAGCAAACATGACCACAAGAAATCCACAATCGCATTCAGGCACATTCAAATGCTGCAGTGACTCATGTAAATTTTCAACAGTGCAAAGCAAATGGTCATGAATCCGATGATGGCTGTGTGTTCAGTGTTCGGTGTTCGGTGTTCGGTGCTCAGTTCAGGGCAAAACTGAAATTGGAATAGCGTGAGATGGTCAGGGCCGTGTTAAATTTGGACGCTGGTCGTTGAATAGCCCTCAGGTAGGCGTGCGAAATATTAATGGGCCTGTTGCTTGTTTGCTGCCACACGAAAATCTGTACGAGCTCACAGTCACCAGGTGTGCCCACACAAATACACACACACACACATACATATGCGTCTTATTTGCATGTAACTGTTGAGTCGCTGATTGCAGCAACAAATTCAAGTCACGGAAGTCATGAGGAACAACGGTTTACGGTATTCCCAAAGTACAGTGAAAAAAACTCAATTGTAGAGCAAATGCAGCTGCAATTCGATTCACTTTTAGTATTAATTCATTTAACGTCAGTCAGATTTAAATGCAGTCTTTAAGCCCCATTCAATAGGTAGACAAAACATGTTTCAACTAACTTTAGCTAAGCTTTGTTAGTTTTTAAACATGTAATGTTTCTTTGTTTGCTTACACAAATAGAAACTTCTCAGACAAGCGACCCAATTAACAACACACTTAACAAAATTTTTATAAGTCATTGTGCCACTGTGCGAAACTCGCATGTAGATTAAACAAACAAGCAGAGAAAAAATGTATGAATGTATGAACGAAGACTATATACCCTTGTAGGTAAATTGAGAAAACGTTTTAAAATAGCCACTATATAATATTATAAACTATATGTTTAATAAAGTTCTGGCAACATCATAGATCAGTTATGCAATCCAGCCAGCAGCTCTATGTATATTTAATGTTTAAATATACACACACAACTTAAGAATGTTGGTCGAATACACCCAGAAAATGTATAATATATCTAACAAAATATTATATTATATAAAATTAAATTTTTCGTTGTGGAAATTTTTGTCATAAACGCATATTCTTTATATACGTAGCGACTAAAGTGCAATGCACTCGACAAAGCGTATAAAAATAACTAAGGCTTCTGACAACTTGTGCAAAACAAAATGGGAAAATGCAAATCTAATTGCCAACAACAATAAGTTCATTGGTCAGCCGAGCAGACCACAAGCAAAAGCAAAAACAACATCAGCAGCAACAGCAGCAGCAGCGGCGGCTGCAACAGTAGCTTATTGCTTAAAGGTTTACCAGCAAACTTCACAGTTGCAATCATTGCTGATAACAGCTAGTTAAGTGGAAATGGAAAAGGTGAGTATTGGGTGGGGTGGTGAAATGTTCGGCCAACAGCAACAGCTGCGCGGCGAATGCAAGTGAGTAAGTAAATTGTCACTGGGCTTGGAAAGTTGACGCGTGCAGGCAGCAAATAAACAAACGGAACACTTCAGACAAGCAGCAGCAGCGACCGCAGACGTCGACGGTGACGACGACGCTTAAATGTAGGACAGCCAAGCAGCAGACGCAAGGTAAAAAAAAAAAAGCATCAGCGATGGGCAAAAGCAGAAGCAGAGGTAAAAGCAGAGGCAGAAGCAGAGGAAGCAGTCACTTTGAGGGAAAGTTAAGCAATTTTGTTGGCTTATTTTTATTTAGCTGCTGTTGTCGTTGTTGTTGTTGTCGCTTGCTATGCGGTTTTTTTGTGTTTGCTTATCGATTTGTAGATCGAGCATAAAAGTAATCGCTATCGATGACATTGCATTAAGCCAGGGCTCTTAACTCAAAACTGTCTGTGTATCTGGCCACCTATTTAAATGTTTTGCTTTGGTTTAGATTTGGCAAGGGAAAGTTATTCGCCGCGAATTTGGCAAATTGCGTTAAGCACAAAAGGCAATAGATGATGTGAGAAAAACAAATAAGGTAGGTGAACATTCAGCGGAGTTTACTAATTTGGTCTAGACGAGTTGGAGACTTGCTGATGAACAAATAAAACAGTTGAGTAGAATCCATTGGAGAAAATCATATTAAACAATTAATACAAATATCTATATTAAGTAAAAACATTAATTAAAATTTAAATAATGTAGTAAAAAAATACAGCGGGAAATTCCTTTTTTGTTAACACTTAAAATATATTTGAACTTAAATTAAGCCGGAAATCCTAATAAAAATTAAATGAAATGCTCCTGCTGAGTAGATCTACTTGTTATATTTAATGATGTCACCCAAAAATAAATTTGACTCACCCGTCGTATACCCTGCAAGTGGTATTATTGATGCGCTTATCAGACGCTCGTCGTCGCCGATCTTCAAACAGATCCTTGACGGCCGTCACGCCCAGTACAAAGATGACGGGAATCATGGCCACCTCTTTGCCAAAGGCATTGATGGCCGGCACCCAGTTGAGGAGCACAATGAAAATGAAATACAGATTCGCGACGCGATGGAACTGCTCCAGCAGATTTTTTGGTATGAACGAGAGCAGCGTGTATTTTGTTGTGCGTATTTTGTTGCCCACAAACTGACCGTTGGGATGCTCCCGTTTGGGTGTTTTGGGAGGCACTGTGTGATTGGGCACCACCATGCGATAACTGCGCTCCTCAAACTTGTCGTTGGTGTTGTAGTTGCACAGACGTTTCCACCAGGGCGGCGCCTCGGCGTGTCGCAGCGTGTATATGGATTCGGAGCGGGATGCCTGGCGGGAATGGCCACGACCGCTGGTCGCCGAACTCGGCGCCGATGGACCAAATTCGCGCTCCCTGACTGGCTCATCTTTGTGGCCGGGCGGCAGGATGAAGTCCGTTTTGGAGCCAACACGACTGTGACCGCGACCCGCTGGCGCAGCACTGCCAGGCGGCGAGTCCGTAATCTGACCCTGCGAGAAGGCACGCTGGTGGCCCTTCATGGCCGACTTTATGGGACGGCCACCGGCACCGACAGCAACAATAGCGCCCCCACCATGACTGACAGAACGCGCATGTCCTCCGCGCGAGGGGCCAGCCGGGTTTAGGGTGCTGCTGCCGCTGGATATGATGGCCACGCCGGGTATGCCTGCCCCACCTGACATGCTACCTGCGGCTGTATTGCCCACCTGATGAGTGCCCGGAAAGACGTAGGTGCGTTCCGGCTCTCCGCTGGCTCCTATTGCCATGGGTGCTGCTGTCATCATTATGTGGAGAAGTTCTTGTTGGTGTTGTTGGGCGAGAGTGTCGCTGACCAGGTTGGGTGGCGCGGAACGTTGTTGCTGCACAACGAGAAACTTTCGCCGCAAGTCTTCGGTGTTTGTTGAAGGCATCTTCGCAGGCCAACACCATTAGGTGGGCCCAAGTTCTTAGGTGTTGTGTGTGCGTTTGATACAATTGAGTTCTTGGGGTTTTGGGTTGCGGGAACGGTCCAATTAGCACCTTACGCCAGTGCCGTTCCCGTCGTTTGCGTTGACACATCAGCCACAACCAACATGACTACTACCTGAAAAGTTAAACATAAAGAAAATGGTGAAGTTTAGTCAGGGTCATAAAATAAACAGATACTCATCTTAAGCGCTTGACAAAAATTAAGTTAATTTGTTTTTTACTTGGTTTTTATACCCTACACACAAGTAAAATGGATGAAAAGGGTATACTAGTTTTGTGTACTAGTATGGAACAGGCGAAAAAAGTACCCCTCTCTGCTTAAAGCATGTTCTTGAACAGCATTAGGAGAGGATTTGATGCACTTATGTTAGACCGTGTGCTTTGGAATACAAGATCTCGTTTTTAACGGCTGAGTTGCAGGGTATCTCGTAGTCGAGCTCACTCGTCTACAGCGTTCAGACTTGCTTTGCAAAGGTTTATCGAACTTTAAAGCACCCTGTACACACTGTGCACCCTGTGCTCCCGCGGTTATTTGCTCTCCAAAGCGTGGCCTTGATTTTAAGCTTCCGAAAAGCTGCCATAAAACGCAAAACATCACGAAAATGAAACGCCAAAAACCAAAATAAAAAACACAACCAAAAACTGAATGGCCCACAAGGTCAAAGATTGACACAAGGTTATTCCGAATAAAAATGGAATGAAGTGTGGCATTATGCTGATAGCCAAGATGATCGATGGCCGGCCATATACATAGTTCATGGAGTGCCCAGTTATCATGAGTGAACCTTATCAATGTAAATAATCCGGTTGAACTTGAAAAGCAGCATCTCTTCAAACTAAAAATATACTTCACCGCAGTTGACCAAACAAGATGTTTATCAGCAACTCAAGGAATTCAAATGGGTTACATCATTTTATAGCTAAAGAAGCTCGTCAACGAGCTCAAAACGAGGCAAAGCATTCGAATGAATAGTTTGGTGTTCGTGCCACAAATCAAACGAGGCATGCGCCCAAGTTTTAGGAAGCCACATAAGCGGGCGGCAGAGCATGAAAATTCAAATTGTATTTTAAAGTATAAATTGAATACAAATATTACCGCTATACTCGAAATATTCACAAAAAAACGACTGTTTAATATATAACACAATTGTCTAGATATTTGGTATATATATATATATATATATTTATGGTTCAAATGGACTTTGCTCAAAATCAAAAATTTATTCGCATACATTTATTTGTATTTATTATAGCCTACAATGTCTTGAAACCTACAAAAAGCAAACTAAATAATAAAATAAATTCGACTGTTGATATAAATAACAATTTTCTATTTGACCTGTCAATTTATAGCATTTATTATCGTGTATTTGTTTACTTGATTCGATAAGACCGTAGAAATGGCAATTAATACTTCATTTCTTCGAGTGTTGAATAAATTTGATTAGTATACAAAAAAAAAAACTTACGAATACATACACATTTAAATGGACATATACACGTTTTTTTGTACTATAACAACAAGAAACCGCATGTCGACACGAAAATCTAAATTTGAATTTGGCACACGCCCGTTTTTCTAGACTTTTTCATGTTTGTATATACTTTTACGGTGTATTTATGTATAACGCAACGAATAATGCAATTCAGTATTTAGTGTATAAAACATATAGTGGAAAGTAAAAGAAACGAGCTGCGTATGGAGAATTGTACACTCAAAAAAAAAAAATGCATTATGAATTTTAAAGAATCGCATCAAAATGAAACTCGTTTTTAAAACAAGAAAAAGTTTGGAATATTATTTGTTTAAATCAGGGTAAATTTTTAGAGTTTAGAACATTAACCTCGAAATTCGTTTCATTCAGATTATATATAAAGTCAATACTTTGAAGTGGTAATACGTAATTCATTAAAAAAAGGAATTGGACAATTGTCTGACAATTGTCAGCAAGTTCTGAATAATCAAGAAAGTACAAAAAGTCAAAGAGTTCAGCGGCTTTTTTAATTTTAAACTGTCTGTCTGAAGCCAGCATGCAATCTTATTAAATAAAATACGTTTAAAACCCATAAAAAGGGATATGATTACTTATGTAGATATCTAATATATATAGTATACTAGTAGACATATTTATTGATTGAGTTGAATATTTTGAAAGTTGTACTTTAACAAAAGAAATGTGAATAACATTTGACCTTAACGGCAATTATCTTTATAGCCTTCAATTCCCTTTGTTGATGTAAAAAGCAAGTTTAGAATTTATGTTATTTTATTATTGTCCACTTCGAGCTAATTTGTCGTGCCAAAACCCCATAAAAAAACAATACAAAAGCTACAGCCATCCCAAAAGTAATTAAGGAAACTATATGAAAGGAGCGACCTTTTTCGAAAGTGAGGCTATTTCGTATCCTTTTTAACAAAGCAAAAGATTATAATGAAAAAAATCACCTTAAAATTTAAAAAATCGCAATTTTTTAGGCGCCCATGCTAACTCATTTTATTATTAAGAAGGTATATATCTAAATATATAAGGTATATATCTAAAGAGTGTGTTAAAAAAAAAAACAAAAATATGGTTTCCCTTTTCTTAATAAAAGGATAAATTCGCAAACAAAACTATAACATTCGATATTTAAATAATATCACAAATACAGATATCTTAAATCAGGTTTAGTATACATAATGCAATTAAAAAATCTGATTAACTCTAAAATTACAATCGAACAGCTACTTAAATAATATTTTCTGAATTTCAAAACTAATTTCTTTTAAAATAATACGTTTCCAGCTTTTCGAATTTGTTTCTTTAAATAAGACATATATTTCTAAGAAAAACTTTTTAGTTTTCAGTTGGTTTTCCACAATTCAGGACGGTTCTCTATCTAAGATCATGTTTGTATAATTATAGTTAGTTTGAGCAAGTGGCAAGTTAAACATATCTCGCTGGATTTATTTAAAGTGTATATTTTGGGTGCATGACACGTAATACTCGTAAATTGGCGTTGGTATCTGGGCAACGCAACCGCGTTAAAACTAATTAGTTTCATGCACTTTAGTCAGTTTATGTATGCTGACTTCAAAGTGCTGGGCTCTTAACTGACTCGGGTCTTGCCTCTCCCCGTCAGGCCTTACCACACACGGCCTTTCGGATTCCGGCCACAAATTGATTTTATTTTTAGCAGACAGATTGAGCAGCGCACATGTGAAGTAAACTCGAAAGATAAGCAATACCGAACCCAACAAAAGATACAAAAAAATAATAAAACATTACATTGTTTATCAGTAAGCTTCAGGCAACGGGCATTTAAAAACAATTAGTGCGTTACATATATAACTAGAATGCAGCACAACATCTGCTTTGATTCCACTCAACTTTGGCATCTACACTTTTGACGCTTGGCAAACTACGAAAATATCAAAGAGCCTTTGTATGTGGGAATAGCGCCGATTTCTATGTGCTTAATATATGTTTGTTTTAAATATGGAATGTAATTATTGATGCACGCTTAAGTGCACAACCCAGTTCAATCAGCGATTAAACTGACATTGAAAATACACTTATGGACTAGCAATTATATAGTCATTTATATACTTTTAATTAATAATTCTATAAAAACAAGTCAAAACGTAAAATTTAGGTACGCCAAACAGAACATTCTCTTTTTAAAAATAAATTGATGAAAATCAACTTACTTTTCCTATGGAAACTATTTGACAGTCCATTATTAATGATTTTGTTTCCCAAATGTTATGAACATAATTACAATTATAATAGGTAAGTTTGGTTTGGATATCTTGGTAAAAGAAAAAATACGCGGATATGGCTATATCAAGTTCCCAATTTTCCACTTCAAATCCGAGGTCTTCAAGTACAAATTATAATTATAGTATACATATAAAAGTAGCAAAGAAATCGCAATGCAAAATTAAGCTTAAGATAGCAGCAAAAACTTCAATAAAAATTATAGCATCCGCTGCTATAAAAATTGTGAAAAATACACATGTAACAATTGTTTCCTTTTATTTATGTGTTATATTTTATTTTATTCAACAAACCGTTGTGTAAAGTTACATATTAAATTTTATCTAATTAAAAATTAACAGTTCAATTAAAAATTAAAATAATATATAACAAATGTGGGAATAATAAATGGATAATGGAGAAACCCAGAAAATGACAGCCACTGACAAGTGTTCAAAGTCAGTAGTAGTAATAGGAATATATATCTAAATAATATATAATAAAATATATATAATTCAGACTGTAATATAGAATATTTTCTAGTCGAGCAGGTTGTGCAGGTCGTAAGGTTTGCAACGCTTTATAGATAATCGCTTAAATATTAATGATCTACGTTTTATTTGTTTACTAAATGTATAATACTGTAATTATTTGCAAAAATATTGATTACGTTAAACGATGGCAATGAAATTTTACAAATAATAAATAACACATTTTGGAATAATATAAAGGAAAATGGAGAAACCCAGAAAGCCCCCAATCACTGACAATTGCTAAACATTTGTAGTAATAGTAGAAACATATGTCGAAAATTTAATAATATTACAAATTTACACAAAAAATACATAGTTGAGAAATGGATTATAAACCAAATCATCAGCAAACACCACAGTGTAGTTTTATTTATGTTGTGAAATGCTGTCTTCAATTCATAAGCAGATACTAAAAGTGGGAGTGATTATATTTGCCAAAAATGTGTGCTTTGTTTACAAATAGCGCATATTTCAAAAATTGAAATGTATTTTTTGGCGATTATTGAATTCAAGACGAATTGGCAGATAAACAATTGGAATTGATATTTAGAATAACAGCAGCACAAAAACAATTCATTTATTTCAGAACATTTCGGTTTCTTCTACTCCGTCGTATTTGTTAGAAGCACAATTTTTGATTCGCAGTTACCAAATTTGTTAGTTTGTTTAGCTTGCTGTTTAAAAATGTAAAGCACATAAGCCTTGCCAGCTGTTCTCCAACCCATTCCTCCCCTGTAACAATCAAGGGATTAATTTTGAAATTATCAAACTTGAGTTGTATTTTTTTTGCCGATTGATAAAGAGTCAGATAACTGTGTGCAATTACAAAAATATGTGTTATACATTTATAAATGATTGTTACATGTATACTTGCAATCGAGTTCTTAGGTATACTATAAATATACCACACTCTTTGAGTATATATATGTACGTCAATAATTGGACATTATCTGTGTTTAGTTGGTGATAAGCAAGAATATGTACAAATATTATTATACATATATATGCATTTGGACTTTAAAAATTCAACAATATCTAATTGCTTTTAAATTAAACTGTCGATTTGTAACTGTTATTTATATATAATATATATATCTAAAAAGGGGCGTCGCTTTAAGTACACAGATATAGCCAGTTGAATGTAGTCAACTAAGCAACAAATTGCAAATTTAAAGATTATTGTGATAATTTAAATAATAATCAACTGATCTGTCAGCAGTGACAAATTGAAAGTAAACATATATATATATATAGTAAATACAGATTTTTATATATATATTTATATAATCCATATTGTTCATTATCGATAATGAAATAATGTATAGCGAATTGGAACTAAACAATGCGATTCAAGCTGAAAGGTGTTGCATGTGACACCAAATAGGAAAAATTGCATGCGCGCGTGAGAACAAAAGTTGCATGACTCAATAGCAAATGTAGAAAGCACGGGGGGTGGGCAGTGCCGAAAATTCATTTAATTAAGTTTTGTAGAAAAACTACTGGAGACTGGACTCTGTCGCTGACAGCACCTAAAGCAAGTTGGAAAAATAAATTAACATATTAATTAATTCAATAATTCAAAATTACTCTAGACCTGATTCTCATTTGATACGATTTGTCACGCTTATTCAAATTATTGCGCAAGCTTAAACGAATTTTTTGTATTTAATAAAACACAAAAAAAAATGATTATTTGATTATTAAGCGAGCAAAAAACATATTTAAATGCCTAAAAATGATTACAAAGAAAAAGATAAGCAATAAACATTTAATTTTTTTAGTAAGCAAAAAAAAACAATTGAAACACTTTTGATTTTTAAAGTAAAAGCCGTAAAGTAATATGTTCAGATTGATTTGGTTCAATACTCATTCTATCACTTTTACTGCCTTTATTCAGTCATTAAATTTGTACCAGAGTAGAATAGGACAAAGAGTGCAACAAAAGCAGAAAAAGTGTAAGCGTATCAGCAACAGTAAAAACGATTGATTCAAGGCAATTAATCATGTTTGCCAAAACCAACCGGATTCTTGGACGGCAAACAAAAACGGATGTTGGAATTTTGCCCATGTCCATATGTCTACATGAATACTAACAAATGAGTTTAGTTAGATGTGATTTTTAAATGAAATATCCAACATTGTCCAACTAACAAAAAAAAACAGAATAGCTATTATTAAAAATGCGAAACCAAAAAAAAACCAAAGTGTTCGCTGTCATCGTCAAAACATTTTAAAAGAAATAATAAAATTGACTATATATACATATAATATACATATATATACAGCGGAATTCTGAACTGATAAAGAATTTCGCTGGAAATTTGTACGCCACGTTTGTCCAGCAACCACCCAGAGGCTGATATGACCGACAATAAGACGTAAACGCAATTTCAACATTTTGGTTTTACTGTTCATGGTTACAAACTTTGCCTTTTAATTGTCATAAAGTAATCCGACTGGGAAGTATTGGATTTTCAGTGAAGGGATGATAGTTAATTAATTTGTTTGCGAAGCGTTAAGAATAAAAGCACAATAACATTGCACGCCAAATAGACACAAAGAGGTACATATGTAAATGCATATATTGTTTTTTATTCGTATTGTGTACATATTTGGTATTTGACTAGTACCTGACTGCGGTCATTAAAATAGACAAATAATGGAAGTAACTACTATAGTCGTAAAACCAGAGCTATACTGTTAAAGGCAACAAATGGAACGAGTGCAAGTAAATACACACATCCAAACATAGAAAGATACACACATATACACATGTGTGTACGTGTGCGTGTGTGTGTAACTCAAGTGGTTGGAGGTCTGGCGTGTGCTCCCGTCTGCTACTGCACCGGGAATTGGAGTCAATTGGCTGCGCCACGTTAACGGTTACCGCAGAAAGAGAGAAAGAGACAGAAAACGGACAACAAGAAAAAGAGGGAAAGAGTGCAAGATCGCCAAATAGATTGCCGAAGCAAAGAGAAAAAGATGAAAAAAAATAGAATGACAAACGCAAAAACCGTTAACATATTCATCTTCTTCGCAATGTGCAGATGCTCAGTGAGAAAAATATACAAGTGGAATGTAAAAAATGAACAATTGCGAACGTGATTAAGACAATGTTTTAAATATCATAGTAGTCAGTTTGGTACATTCTTTAAACATATTTATTTATTTATTATATATTTGTAGCAGTTATGATCAAATCTGCCTGAGTTTTGTTGTTCAATATTTCCTCGATAGTTTTTGTCACGGATGCAATTAGCAAAGCAAATTGCCGTAAAACAAAAGAAACACAGAGAACAGAAAACTGAACACCGTGTGACAAACAAAAATAGGTCAAAGTGTGGTGTAGTTAACCGTACCCAGCTTAAGATACATATTATGAGACGAAACTAAACTTTTGAACGTTTTTTATTTTTTGCAGGGAAACTTTATAATTAGTTGTAACACTGTGCGATGGGACAACGATGCCAGGAAATCTAAGCTTGACAATACAAAGCAACTTATTGCTGATCATGTTTACATGTTTACATACATCCATTTACTCATTGATAAGTAAGGCTTGTTAACAGTGTTATGGCAACAGGGTATAAAAAACAAGTCGGTTTTGGCTGGCTTGTGTCTATAATTTTTTTTTTGTATCGAATGCCGGTTGACGATTAGTAGCACATCAAAGAGTTTGAGCGAGAGGGACAATGTTGCAATCTTGAAAAGACATGAGAACATGAGTGCGAGCGACGTAAGCGAGAGAAAGAAGCTGGGACACTAAGAAAGAAGTCTCGCTCGTTAGAGGGAGTAGGCGAGGAGTAACTGAACAAGAGAGTGGAGAGAGGAACTGGTTCTTAGCAACCAACTCGTTTTACGTTCAACTTACATTTGCAATAAAGAAAAAAATAGATAATTTAGCAGATAAAAAACTCGTTTTTTAAAACTTACCCAATGAAAACAAATGGAATCCTCTTCACGTATATTTATTTATGTTGATATATTAATACTTTAAGTCACTTTTTAAATACCTTCTCTGCTTTATTTTAAAAACATAAACGCGTATATATATATATATATATATATATATGTATATTATTTGCTATTTTTATATATAAATAGAAACCAAATTTGAGCATAAGCAACAAATAAGAAGAACAACAACAACTGAATTAAAACGTCAATAAATTTGCATTTTATTTTTATTTGAAACCCATAGGTAATAAATGAATTGAATTATGTTTTACGACTTCCAATACTTTCGCACCACAAATAAATATTTATACGCAAGCGAACCGCTCACTTTTTCTCCCGATTCCCGCTCAACACGTTTGTACATATATATATATATATATATATGTATATACATATATATATTTGTATTATATATATTTCTTAAGTGGCACGTTGGAACTAATTTTTGAATTTTGCCACGACTTTGCGGTCGCTATTGTTGATGTTAAGAATTTCAATACAATTTTGGGCCAAATTGCATTTTCACTTTTTTACACACGCATACAGCACAAGCCATTAACACATGCTCACACACACACACACATACACACGACATGTAAACAGTTGTAATGTGCACTATTTTTGTTGCTTGAAATATTATCAATTAAAACTTGTAAGAATTTACATTACAACGTAGTCTTGGCTCGCAGCGACACAAATGCAAATGATTTATTTGTTCGGCAACACAAGAAAACAACAAACGACGACAGAAAATGAATAACCAAACAATAACAACAACCCGCGTCCGTCCCGTTCAATGTTTTTTTTTGACTGAACAAAACTTCGTTCTGTCATCGATGCCGAAACGATGTCTGTTCGATTCGATGAATTATTTTCAGAATAATATCGATATATCGATATTAAACATACGTTTAATTTAATAAGGAAAACTTTTATGGTTGACCAAAACAACAACATTATTAAAATTTAATAGCTTCTTTTTTTTTGGTTATTTATTTCTTAAAGTATTTTAAAAAAATAAGCTAACTATTAGAATTATTTCTTTCGTTTTGCTGTTTGGAAAACAGAGCATGTCATATAGCATTTTCATCCACAGACATAATACATTCAAAAATGATTGTCTTACATGTTTGTGTAGTTAATAAATAACAAAAGGTTTTTGGCGTGTTTTTTTTTTAACCAGTCCGCCAACTCGAGCATATGCGGCAAAGCTGACTGCGACGCAACACAGTTTCCTCGACGCGCGGGAAGCACACCAGCAGAACAAGCGAGTGCGCAATTCTGTAAAGTTTACAGCTGTTCGATGCAGTGAGACCAGAACTGAGTGAAATTAAAATTCACATGAAGTGGTAAAATGTTGGTATTTTCAAGCGAGTAGAGATAATTGTATTGAACGAAAATTGTAAAACGTCGTCAACGTCGCTAAGTGAAAATCGTAGATTTTTTTAGCATCAGTCGCAGCTGCATACTAATTTAAAAAAAAAGAAACCACTAACAATGAATGAGGAATACGACGCGATAGTGCTTGGCACCGGCCTTAAGGAGTGCATATTGAGCGGCATGCTCTCTGTTTCGGGCAAAAAAGTCCTGCATATTGATCGCAACAAATACTATGGCGGCGAGTCGGCCTCGATTACGCCGCTGGAGGAGCTTTTCCAGCGCTATGGGCTGGAGCCGCCGGGCGAGAAATTCGGGCGTGGCCGTGACTGGAATGTCGACTTGATACCCAAGTTCTTAATGGCCAATGGTCAATTGGTAAAACTGTTAATACACACGGGCGTTACCCGTTATCTTGAATTCAAGTCGATTGAGGGCAGTTACGTTTACAAGGGTGGCAAAATTGCCAAAGTGCCTGTGGATCAAAAGGAGGCACTCGCATCTGATCTCATGGGTGAGTTGATTAATCTTCTTACACAAAATACCCTAATCCAACTTACATTAAAAGTAATTTGTCTGTGAAAGCTGTGGAAAGACACACAACAGACACAACGACACTCACACAGACACACACACACATGCACACTTAACTGCGAAAATTTGTATGTACATACACATATTTCGCTCTCTTTTACACTCTTGCCCCCTTTATGCGTTTTCTCCATATTTCTTTGTCTCGGCTTACATTCATTCGGCGATTGGCACTCACTCGCTGGTGTTGTTTTTGCTTTTTGACTGTGACACGTACTTTTGTAGTTGCCGTGTGTGTTCTGTGCGTATATGAATGTGTGTGTGTAAGCATTTATTAATGCTGATTTTTCTGCACACTTTTTACACAATGTGCTGCGAATGAGCGTGTAAGGAGAAAGATAAAGATTATTAATCGTTTATCTTCAATAACTTTACTTACACACTTATTTATATATTTAATGCCAATTGGAATATGGGGAGTTGCCAGCTGTTTGCCAGCCATGTCTGCTATGTGGCAACTCTGCTCCGCAGACCTTTTAACTAATTAACTGCTAAGCGCTGATTCATATTTTCAACACAACATCTAAGTAATTTGTGGTATTGTTATTTTTACAATTCCACAATATTTTGTTGTGGCTTTCAATTGTTTAAACAATGACGACTATAAATCACGCTACTTTTTATGATTGCATTTTTTATCTTTTGCAATTGCCAGCAGCGAATTTCTCCCTGTTTCGTTTCTATTGACGTTTTTTTTTGTTTGTGGAGCAGGCTCGCAAAAAGTACATTGAACCCCTATTTTATGACGAGCCTTCGGGCGGATGACGTCAGCTGGTGGTGTTTTAGACCTACAAATAATTTATATATATGTATGTGTTAGCATTATAGAGCAGGAAACCACAACCCGTAAACAAATACTCTTTGTCCTGTGGTTTTAAGTTTAATGTAATTTATATTTGTATTTGCATTTATTTTTGATCCGCAGGCATGTTTGAGAAGCGTCGCTTCCGCAATTTCTTGATCTATGTGCAGGACTTTAGAGAGGATGACCCAAAGACCTGGAAGGACTTTGATCCGACCAAAGCGAACATGCAGGGTCTGTACGATAAGTTTGGCCTCGACAAGAACACCCAGGACTTCACCGGCCATGCCCTCGCGCTGTTCCGTGACGATGAGTATCTGAATGAGCCGGCTGTGAATACCATACGACGCATCAAATTGTATTCGGATTCGCTGGCGAGATACGGCAAGTCGCCTTATCTGTATCCCATGTATGGATTGGGGGAACTGCCCCAGGGATTTGCCCGTCTCTCGGCCATCTATGGCGGCACCTATATGCTGGACAAGCCGATCGATGAGATCGTCCTCGGCGAGGGCGGCAAAGTAGTGGGAGTGCGCTCTGGCGATGAAATTGCCAGGTGCAAGCAGGTCTACTGCGATCCCAGTTATGTGCCCGATAAGGTAAGCCAATCCTTTATCAGTTATTATACTTTGTCTTTTTCTATATTTACTTACAACTCATCTCTTGTTCTGACAGGTGCGCAAGCGCGGCAAGGTTATTCGATGCATTTGCATCTTGGATCATCCGGTGGCAAGCACCAAGGATGGCCTCTCCACTCAAATCATCATTCCACAGAAGCAAGTCGGTCGCAAATCGGACATTTATGTATCGCTAGTTAGCTCCACTCATCAGGTGGCCGCTAAGGGATGGTTTGTCGGCATGGTGTCGACCACTGTCGAATCGGAGAATCCGGAGGTGGAAATCAAGCCCGGCTTGGATCTGCTTGAGCCAATTGCACAAAAGTTTGTTACCATTTCCGATTATTTGGAGCCAATCGATGCTGGCCTCGACTCACAGATCTTCATCTCGGAATCGTATGATGCAACCACGCATTTCGAGACCACTTGCCTCGATGTGTTGAACATCTTCAAGCGCGGCACTGGCGAAACGTTTGACTTCTCCAAGATTAAGCACGAGCTCGGCGATGAGGATCAGTAAAATGGATAAATGCGATGATTCGGTTCTTTTGGTGGTTGGATGAATGGATGGATGGATGAGCGACGTTTTGTGGCAGGCGGCATTTTGGCCAAAAACCCACACAAGACTTCTTGCAGCTCAACAACAATAACAACAACAGCAAACATCACCACCATTTTAACATCGGCATTAAAATAAAAAAACCGAAAGCGTTAAGAATACCCAGAAAATGAAATGATTAAAAAAAATAATAAAAAAAACCGCCACAGTAAAAAAAGAAGAAAATTGTATTACAACTGCAACATGCTTTTCCATCAGTTTAATATCGCATAATATTTTTGTGTGTGTACGAAATTTTAGACATGTAATAAAATACAAAAACAACAAAATTGTTTTTGCTTGTCACAATATTCGGATATGCGTAGAAAATCGATACATATACAATATGCAATTATATACACACCATATGGCATATTTAAAAAAAAAAATACATACCTTATACCAACTAGCCTAAAACAAAAACTGATTGTTGTGCGCAAAAAAAAAATAAACAAAATATGAAGAAAAGTTTAAACTTTGATGTATAACCACGCCCCCCGCCCCCTTCTTCCCCTGCAGACACTTTAACTCTCGTGTAATCAAAATCAACCGATTTGTCAGAATGCAAAGCCTGCTTTTAAATTGAAGTATATATATTTATATATCTATGCTCGATGTGCTTGTAATTCCGGTAAAACAGCATATATATATATATGTTTAGAATATATACACATATGTGTGTTTGTATATTGCTATCAATAGTTGCTTGGTTCCGTTTTGTGATTCAAAAGAACGGTATATTATAACATGTATGAACAACCCATAATACATATATATATATGTAGATATTGACATATATATATATCCATATACGCATAATCCAAAACTAAGCTGAGCGAAGGAAAACCCAAATTAGAAAAGAAAGCAAAGCAAAACAAATGGAATCAAACTAAATTATCGGAAAATGTAAACAAGTGAAAAGATTATTTGTGCATCCATATATAGCGATATGAAGCGATACGAGAATAATGGTCAATGTTCTACATAACTATGGTATTCTGCATTTTTCTGAATTTACATTTTTAATAAAAATAAATGAAAAACATTGAAAACAAATTAAAAACATTAAATGTGCTTGCTATTTCAAGTGTTTTAATCGATTTTGGTTATTTGAGTTATAACTATTATATAACTGTGGATAATTTTGAACATATAACTATTGAGCTTCCCAAGAATGAGATTTATTTTATTATCGTTTTTTGCTATCTTTTGATTTATACGAATTTTTCATTTATTTATTATTTACTTTGTTTTTATTTTGTAACGGAACAGAATTATTTATCATTGTTCTATTAAATGAGTCCGATTTAGAAAAATGCGCTGTATAAACTTAATTCCTTTATGTTTGTCTCATTGAGTCAGGTTAATTTGTATGTTATCAATATTGATAACTGTATTTATTTTAGATAACAGAATATATTTAAATGCCTTAAATAATAACAATTTGTATTCGTTAACGTTTATTCTGTTCGTTTATCAGTATGGATTCGTTTTTTTTATTATTTATTTTAGATACTAGAAAAGGAATGTAGCTAAAGTAATGAATGTATTTACTTTCAGGTCATGTGGTGATCAAGTCTTATTTTTTTCGCAGACCGATACCTAAATTTTTAAAGTTACCAGGCGAATAAAAATGAAACAAAATAAGATTATTTGGCCAGATTGACTCGCTGAAACATATATACCTGATTAGATGGGATGTTAGATGCAGTTATATCTGTTATACATGTTGAAGAAAATAGCAGGAGTGCATTTATTTTTTTAGGTACATCAACGCTAGGTTTTCTTTAGTCTATTAATTAGCTTGACAAGTGCATTTTTTGTTGCATATTTTCAACTTTTTTAAGGGGTTATTGTATGGTATAGTTGAGTGGACTATGTTGGCACTATTACGAATTCCACAGCAAGTGCTTGGCATGCATTTTAAGGGCTTGCCTCCCACACCCAACATCCAAAACCCACTCCCACTCACCCTCTCCCAGCTCCATCCTGTTCTCCGGTCACGAGTTAAACTCTGGTTAGCTGCCCAACTGGTTGTAAGAGCGAGTCTAAGAGTCTCTGTGTGTGTGTGTGTGTCTGCGGAGGTCCTTGTTACTAGTAAATGTAATGCTGCCGTTGACAGTTTCTTTCCGAACTGTCCAACAAAATGCCGACTGCATTTTTTTCAATTTCCGTCCAAGCATAGACAAATAAAGAACGCGCTTATTTTATTTACTTCTATGTGAACTGTCCAAGTCAAATATTTGTGCTTATTGTTATTATGTGGGGGCCATGCACAGAGTTAAGGATCTGCACTAGATGTGAATTGTGAAGTCAATGTTTAAATATTATTATTAAAATGCCTATATTTACCTAAATTAAATTTGGATTTAAAATGACAAGTGAGAAGTAAAAATGAATAAATATTTTAGAAAGTTTAAGTATCAAATAGATAAATCCAAAAATGCAGGTATTTTGCTCTATAATCCCT
Source organism: Drosophila demipolita (assembly GCA_035042405.1). NCBI lineage: Eukaryota > Metazoa > Arthropoda > Insecta > Diptera > Drosophilidae > Drosophila > Drosophila demipolita. The sequence continues at coordinate 3,892,843 of JAWNLI010000069.1, forward strand.
CTATTTTTTTTATTTGTTCTAAATGCAATGCGAATTCTTTTCTCATTTCTGGATCCATCCACAGTTCTGGGGCTAATAATGTTGCAAAAAGCATGATTGTGGTCCCAGCCGAGCACGTCCCACAAAATGGTCCAGCTTTTGACCACACTCTATTTTATGGTGGTATTTTTTTTGTTTTATGTTTTATTTATTTTTGTTGAAAAATTCGTATTCGTAACTGGGCAAATTAAAGTCAAAAGTTTGGCGCCCAACGCAGCATGCAGGTCACATCCACAAGGGAGGAGCTGTGGCAAATTTTTGACTTGGTCATCGTCATCGGCGCAGGACTGCTGGGCATGACTAAGCTGCTTGTCCCAAGTCCGCACTCAGCCTTGTTTCATTCTGTCTGTTTGTCTCTCTGTCTGCCTGCCTCTCTGCCTGCCTGTCTGTATATGTTGTCCTTGTCGTTGCATTTGCTGCCGGCTAATGCTAACGAGTGTCGTGTGGGGCGCACTGGGTTCGTAATAACAGCAAAACCGCAGAAAAAAGCAAAAGCAAAGACGCCTATGGGGTCCCAAATGCACTAGCAAAATAAGCAAAATAAAATCAGTAACTCTTACTGGCAAAAAGTTTGCACTTTAAGGGAGCGCACTGAAGAGAACAACTGATATCCATCCACAGGCGCAACACAAATACAAATTGCAATTAAAGCGAAATTGATTATCAATTGTTTCTACAATTCAAAATTTAAAGTCATATTAATAATAACTCTTATGTATTTATTTACATATATTTATTCATTTATTCACAACGTGTTGCAACGCCACAAAATCGAGTTGTAATTGTGTTAGAAGTGATTTCAGTCACTAGTTAATTGTGCAAAAAACGAACAAAGCTTTTAATTGCTTAATTGCTTTATCTTTTTCATCCTCCCTCTCTGTCTCTCTCTCTCTCTCTGTTTTCGTCTCCCTCCCGCTCTTGTTCTAAGAGAACATGTTATGTGCTTCACCAATGTACCTAGAATGGCATTTTTTTAAAGTTATGTTCTGAGGAAAAACTGTAAATTAGAAGATAAAGAAAAACAGACCAGATGAATATTTAACAGGGCTGTAAAATGTATAAAATTAAGAATTTGAAAAATGATAATAAATTAATAAAGAAAGAACGGAAATCTAAGTCAAGCTTAGTAGTAATTGCCGTCATTTAAACTACTTTTAAAAAACCTACCGATTTTAGTTATATGATATTGTAGTCTTATTTTGAGAATTGTTATGTTAAATATGGTTAGAATAACACAAAACTTGTTCATAAAAGAACTCATTTCATGTGGTTGATTTACTTTATCATATAGCAGATTCAGATAGGGATTTTGATTATGATTGGGACTCTGACTTTGATGTGACTTTTGCTTGGAATACGAGCAGTGAGTGGCAAGCTGGCTGATGTGTGCTGATAAATTGAATATCTTAGCCAGCCATTCTTAAGGCTTAATGCCATTAATTATAATTATGGCAGGGAATAACGCATGCGACACAACCACCTTACAGTCCACACGCCACCCCGCACTCCGAAATCCCTCGACTTTGTGCTGTTTGTGTGCGGCACTTGAAACTGCCTCTTGCCACAGCTGCAGCTGAAACAAATGACGGCAACTTGAGCCTGCTTGCTGTCGCCTTTTTGTTGCTGTTCTTGTTGCTGTTGCTGTTATTGTTGTTGCTGTTATTGTTGTTGCTGTTACTGTTGTTGCTGTTGCTGTTACTGTTGTTGCTGTTACTGTTACTGTTGTTGATGTTGCTGCTGCAGCTGTTGCTTTTGCTTTTGCTGCTTTCCAATTACTTGCACTTCTCGCCGCCGCCTTCGCGACAGTTGTTGCCATTTTTGCTGTTATTGCTGTTGTTGTTGTTGCTATTTGCTGTTCTTTGCGTTTTCTTTTTACCCAAGAGCTTGTCAACAACTTCATTATCGCATGCGGCACTGTGCAACATCATCAAGGACTAACCACCCCCACTCTCCCCTCGCCAAAGATACCCAGTAGACAAGCAAATTTAAATCAATTAAGTAATCTTATTGCCGTTGTTGCTGCTGCTTTTGATGTTGCTGCTGTTGTTGTTGTTTCTGCTCTGTCTTTTGCTTTTTGGCATTCACACACACTCACCCACACACACAAACACACTTGCATAAAGTAGTAGCTCACACTTTATGTGTCAAGTATTATAACTGTGGCAATTTCTTGGCATGCATGTGAATCTCTGTGTGTGTGTATGTGTGCGAGAGTTTGTGTATCGGTTTGTGTCTGTTTGCCTTCGCTGGTAAACTTTTGCAGTGTTGCATATTTTTGTGCAGATTAATTAAATTGGTGGCATGCAGCGCCTGGCAATGGGGCAAACGTTTGCTTGGTGGCTGCAACTAAGACGGAGACCGAAGCCTGCTTAGCTATTTTAGTTTTTTGTTTTTGGGAGTTAAGAATAAAAAAGCGCATAATGAAATGTTCTTAATTATTAATGGGTAAACACAAGCAGCATAATCTTAACAGGGGATCAATTAATTGCCTAAATATGTAGATTGGAATTAGGGTAGAAGGTTTTGTATTACTTCGAATTCAAAGCCTTTGATATTTAAGTAAAACAAAAAAACTGTTTTTTTAGAACTATAAAAATTTCAATAGACAAACCTAAGGCATCATCCAATTTGGGATACTGTTTCCCAGCTAATACATATTTTAAAAATTATTGTAAATTTAACACAAGCATTAAAAAGCTTGGCTGTAAGTGGACTAAAAGATAAGTCAATAGCAAAAATTAGCTCAAGTAAACAATTTATTGCACATTGAAGAACATTCTTTCTAAGCTGTTACTGTTTACTGTTAATGTGAGCATCTTAATACACTGTTAAATTCACGCATAAGTCTAGCACTGTAATACATTAAACCAAGCAGAGTTTTTTGAGTGTCGGTTGTTGCTTTTTTTCTCTCTTGCGAAAATCTACGGCTCTGTTAAGTGCTCGCCAATTTTTCAGCAGTGTAACACACTGTTAAACACGCAACTGTATTTGAAACAGCTATCAGAGCTGTAAAGTTTCTTTCACTGCTCGTAAAGTTGACTTATGCTGCTCGCTAACAGTCAAAGAGAAAAACTCGCAAGAGAACAACTGTAGTTCAAGCATTTCCCCTTCGTGTACCAACAGCAGTTGTGTCTGTTAACTAACATGCAAGGACACCATTTACAAATTCCAAGCTGGTATGTTTAACAGCGCAATGCTCTGTGCTGTTAACCAGCGTCAATTCTACTTAACTCTCTTTGGTTGTACATAGGACTGTTGACAGTTGTAAGTTTAACAGTTGTTAAATTGTCGTTATTCTTAACGTGAGTATCATAAAACAAACCTTGTAAAATTTTATTAGTTATTCCATAGTTGAGCAGATTATCAATGACAAGTGTATGGAGAACATTTTCAAAATTATAGCATATTGCAACAAGCCACACGATAATTGCATTGCATTTTAATTGCTGTCCAGCTTCTGTCTGCTCCTGCCATAATTATGACCCACAAAATCCATGCAAGTGCCCAAAGATCCCATGCATCATTCTATGTGTAAGGCAATGCTAACAGGCGCCAATTGTCCCGTCTTTGGCGTTTGTTAGCAATTAAATATTCGCACTTCAGGACACATCTTACACCATTCAAGTGCCAGCTAGGCTGCCCACCCTTTTGGGAGGGGGGGGGGGTTGTGTGGCAGGGCATAAGGCAAAGCAAAAACAACATCAAAAAACCTTTGGCCAACTTTTAATTTATTGTTGTTGAACACAATAAATTTGAGACCTTTTGTTAAGCAGCTGCAAAATTTAAATTTCTTAAGCATCATTTTGATTACAGTTGGATAGTTTTCCAAGTTATTTTCTGCAATTTTAAAATCTAACAATGAAAGACAGTTAAATTAATTTTCCGATTGATTCTGATGCATATAGATAGATTTAATTTATATTTATTTAATGCCATTAAAACAGAAATTAAAATGACGTTTTCCCTTTTCAACAAACATAAATTAAAGGATTATTCTAAAAGCTAACTGATAATTTAATTTATTAATTTAATATTAAATCGAGTAATGATTTTAAGCTAGTGAAATATGTATATGAACTGATCCATTTTTGGACCAAGTCTTTTGCCCAGTATCTTGGCCATATTTATTACCAACTGATGCAGCTTAAGATAATATGTTGCAGCCAAAGTGACATTCTTGGTGCATGCCTCGTTTTTGGCTTGTTTGGCACGCTGACTTGCATTCCGAAATTTTAGCACCAAATAAATTCTGGCCTTTCACCTAGTTTTTACTGGACCCGGCTTTCACATCCGGCTGTCGCTGCACTTTACACCAGTCCATAAGTATGCTGCCCCTTCTTCTATGCCACACGACACTGGCAACAGTGGCAACGGTGGCAAACGGTGGCAACTGTTGCTTGCCATATTCTTAGCCTCAGGCCTCCGTTTGAATTATCGCCTCAGAGCTCTGCGACACTCGGTAAATTACCAGAAAGAAAGACTCCAAATTGTACACTTCAACCAAAATTTTGAAATTCTAACTGCCCAAAATATAATAAATATTTTTAGACAAAATGAATTTACTAAAAGTAGACATTTTATTTCTTTATTTAGTTTTTCTCGATTTGTGTATTATCTAAATCAAAAGTGTTGTTTCATTCTGCTGAGTGCACTCCAGGTCAGATAAATAGGTTGCCTAATTGCTGCTGGCTGGCACGTTGTCGTGCCTCAGCCTGATGCCACTGGATTGATAATGCTGCCACCGTACAAAGGGAAAGGGAAAGGGAAAATGGAAAGGGGAAAAGGGGAAAGAGAAAAACTGGCTATTTATGCATATTTGTCATTGAAGTTTCGAAATATTCTGACAAAGTCGCATCGGTTCGGTTGGCAGGGCACAAAAACAATGCATCTGAGATCAGAGTTTGGCATTGCAGCTGTGTTTACCTAACAATTTTGGGTATTCAATAATATTTGGCTTGGATTTTGTTTGTGTGTGTGTGTGTGCCTGCGTGAGTGTGTTAGTGTGTGTGTGCTGCTTTTCTACTACATGTCTTTTGCAAAAATATCAAATGCATAACTGTGGTTACAGACACACCAACCACCACCAACTGCCACCCAATGCTCAGGCTAAATCCACCGAAAGCCACTTTCCCGTGCAATGGCAAAAGTTCAGCGATGTTAGCCTTATCTCTGCTGCGACAGCCATATTTACCTGCCAGCTAAAAAATACATATACCACAGCATAAGTATCTATGTATGTATATGATAGCTACTTGAGCTCAACGCCACAATTCCATTTCTTTTTTTTTTCCTTTACCATTTCCACGTATCCAGTGCATGCAGTGGATGCAGGCTGCCAGGCACGCAACTATCTGCATACAATGCCAAGCCGAATTGGCTAATACCCTAGACTGCCAATCATAATTATTATTCAAAATATTTAGGAAAGAAATCAGGCTGAATTTTTGAAAATCGACAACTGAGCTGATAATTAACCAAGCGAACTTTTCTAAACTTTTAAGAGGGTTTTTGTTACACTTTGAAACGAAGCTTAGAAAAGTATTTTTTAGGAAACCATAAATCAAACCGAATCTACTTTGTCAAAATTGAATACTTTTGTAAAAGTCATATAATTTTAGCAGATGTTTGAAAACACCAAAAAAGAAAGCTGCGGAAAATAGTCAGTTAACTGATTTAGAATTAAGATTTGAATGTAGTTTTAATACTTTCCAATGCATTTTAAAAAACATAACAAACGTAATTGTTTTTCGATTATTTTTTATTTAACTTGTCTGATTTGGTTTTATGTGTAAAAACTTGTTTGTCAAATTTCCATTTGATTTGCCATATTTTGCTCAGATTTTAAATTCATCTTGGTGAAAGTTTTCTACACTTTGCTGAGGAACAGAGAATATGATTTTTAATTTACAGAATTTTAATTAACTTTTTAAAAATAAGTTTGTTGATTCAGAGTGCTCATTTTTATCTTTAGAAATTTAATTTAATTTTTTTTGTGTATTTTATTCAACATCTGTTTGACCAGTTCTGCATTAAAATACTAAAAAAGAATTTTAAGTTTAATATTTTGTTGTTCACTGAATTATATTAAATCACAAATTATATAATATCAAATCTATTTCATGTGATACTAAAAAAGAATTTTAAGTTTAATATTTTGTTGTTAACTGAATTATATTAAATCACAAATTATATAATATCAAATCTATTGCATGTGATTTATTAATCTACTGAAAATAATTGTCTTAACATTGATATATATATATATATATATATATATATATATATATATGTATAAATTTATTTTACATATTATATATTGAACATTTATTTTTTTTATTTTTCATTTGTGGCTTGTTGAATTTTTCCCCTTCTCCTCACAAGAGCCAATCCTTATTAACCACTTCACTTAACTAAGCCAGTTATAAAGTGTTGCGATAGACTTGGCTTATTCCCACTCGACTTTCACACAAGTTGCCTTTAATTAGCACTTTGTGCATTCTAGCCGATGTCAGGGTCAATTAGTTCCAATTTTTGCTGTGCCTGTTACTTTTTAAGCCTCTTTTGCCAAATGCCACATTAGCTGCCACTCGCCTCTTGTGCAGGCTAAAACTCGGTTTCGAGAGTCATTCCCAATGTGTGTGTGTGTGTGTGAGGACGTGTGTGATTGTGTTGCAGCTATTTTTATACGATTTGCTATTTTTTCCGGATTTTTGTTTGCCATTGTTGCCGCTCGTCTGAAGCATGTCGGCTCCCCTTTATTTTTTTGCCCTCCCCCTTCATACTTCGCTTGCTCTACCTTTTTTTTCTGCTCGCTAGTTGCGTATAAAACTGACGCCAAATTTCTTTGGCGTCAGCCAATGCACATCATGCACACACACACACACACACACACACACACATACACACACACACATACTCCCCCACACAGCTGCTGCTGCTGCTACTGTTGTTGTCTGACTTTTAACGTTTGGTTTGTCCCTTGACTTCTTTTTTTTTCCCTTCACAGTTCGATTTTTCGGTTAGAGCGTAAAAAATATCAGAAAATAATAAATGCTCTCCTCTCGTGCTCTCTGCGAGTGTGTGTGTGTCTGTATGTGTGTGTTTGTGTGTGTGTGTGCAGTTTGTCAGTTTTTCACAGATTTCCCGGTAGTTCTCACCCCCTCCAGCCGAGTTGCATGCAACAAAAGTTTTGCCTTCATGCATATTGGTAATTTATTAGCATAAAATGCCAGCAACGCGTAAATAATGCATACAATTTTGTTGCTTTCTTACCTTGGCTAACATTTGTATACCAGAATTGTGCACTACATATGCACATAATATGTATGTATGTACAAGCATGTAAGCTATGTATGTTTGTGTTTGGGTGTGTGTGTGCTTTTGTGTGTTGGTTACAATTTTTATTAGAGCTACGCTCTTTGGCACCTCCACATAAAATTCATTTCCGCTACATTTGAACGTCGCTCAAATGTCAGAAGTATGTGGTGGAAGTGTGTTCCTATGCACGTCGCCACCATGACTCCGACATGCCCCTTTTCGCATCCGTCTGGCATACAACCCCAATACCCCCACCCGCCTGCCCTTGTCATGCCATCACATCTCGATGAAATGCAGCCTCAGACTTTACGCTCGTCCATTTCCACAGTGGAAGTTCAATATTTCCGTTAAATGCACGACATGTTGTTCGTCCGGCGATTTCCTTCCCCACCTACCAGCCCCCCCCCGCAACCCCTTTCACTTTTGTCACCAACTAAAGGGGGGTGTGGAGTGTGTTGTACGTACCACGCTGAATGTGGCATGCTTGGTTTTATTATTGTGTGTGACAACCGCAACTTTTTGCCCATTTATTCCACAGGGATTAAGTCGCCTTTGATTTTATGCCCTCGGATTGTGTCACATCCAAATTGGACAAGTTGATCTCACTGAAACGCATTTCGAATAAAACCAAATAATTATTATTAAAATAACTGATTGATCGGAAAGGTATTGCTAATTGTCTTTCAGCATTTAACAGCGGATCTAAACTCATTTTTTCTCTTAAATTAATATTATCTTTATTTATTTATTTTTAACAAGGATAACTTATTCCTTATATTATGTATATATCTCATTTGAATTGATTGATGTGTCTGTTTCTCCCTCAGTTCCATTTTTGCAGTCTGCTTCAAGAAATATATTTTTCGATTAAGCATTTTATTAAAATGTTTTTAATATTGCTTTAAATTTTTTCTATTTTTTATTATTTTTTTTTCTAATAAAATGTTTTTATTATTGCTTTACATTTTTTCTTATTTTCTTTTTACACAGTTTTCGTTGCTTGCTGTGATTTTATGAGATTTTTCAGAATCATTTTTAATTACAGGTAAAAAATCGAACAAAATTTATTTTAGTTGATTTTATGCCAATAAATGTTGTCTGTATTTGTCTGAAGGCGTGGAAATGCCGTTTGTGGCATCAACCCAGTTTGTTTGATGTAAAATTTTTGATTAATATTTGATTTGTGCATGTGTCACAATTTTTGACATTTTGCCATTGTATTTTTATATTATTTACTGACTGAAAAAAACTGAATAAAAAAAGAGGCAACAAATTTCTATGCATTTCATAGCAGAATTGTATGTGGCTTATTTAAGTGTATTAAATGGCCAAGAACAGCAGCTGTTTCGACATGCTTTTAATTCAGCTTTAAAGAGCTTAAATGAAAAGTTAAAATATGTTACAAATTTCACAATGAATTAGCCCAAAAATCATTCAATTGTTGGCAAAAGGCAGAGGGAACGAAACTTACAAGGGGAAAATCTCTGCTGAAGACAGGTGAAAGAACGTTAGACAATGTCTGATGGATGCCAACTCAAGCATAGGTATATATATATATATATATATATGTATGTCTAAAATAAGTAATATCTGAGATTCAGTGGCCCAAAAACAAGTTGAGCATTTTTGTAATCGGACAAATGGCTGCAGGTAGAAAGAATTTAATGAGTTTTTGGCCTCGATTCTACTTCAAATTTAGCCAACAGTATTCGTGTGTGTGTGTGTCTGTATGTGTGTGTGTGTGTGTGTATTGTACCTATGACTAAAACTATAAATAATTAGCCAGTTTGCGGCATACTCAACACAGCGCATTTGCATGCGCTAAAAACCAGAGACAGACACACGCAAACACACACACACACACACACACATACACACGCACAAAGACTTGCCTAGTTAATGCACCATTTTCGCAGGGGGAAGTGCAGGGGAGGAGGGGCTGAAGGGTGTTAAATGCTCCTCGTTTTTGCTGTTGCTGCAAGTGCGAATTGTAATTGAAATTGTTTTAATTGAAATGGAAAACGCGTAAATTTAAGTGCTGTGCGTTTGTTTGTGTGTGTGCGAGTGTGTGTGTGTGTGTGTGTCTGCGAGTGTTTTTCTATTTGCATTCAATTTCACTGTGCAACAAAACCCAAATTGCAATGGACACTAAAACGGACCTAAGCACAAAGTAGGCGAGACTAGAAACAGAGCGGGGCAAGGACGATGAGGAGGAAGGGGAGCAGAAGCAGGAGGAGCAGGAGCAGGAGGAGAAGGCACAATGAGCAAAGTGTTTATTAACTTTGGCTGTTTGATCCACTCTGCATGCCAGATCCTTGTTGCTATTGTTGTTCGTCTGTTCAAGGATGTTTGCACATCTGCCATGTGGCAGCATCAGCAGCACCAAAAAGAGTGGCACAAACACAAAAAAACAAAAACACATCGCCGCACAAACGCAGCACTGAATGAATGCATGAGCAAACGACAGAGATAGAGAAAGTGCGAGAGAGAGAGAGAGAGAGAGAGAGAGGGAGAGAGGGCGTTGTGGGGCAAAGGGAAGTGTTGCAAGCAGGAGCCAGAACACAGAGAGGATAATTCAAATGTAATTTACAAAAGCACTCGTTTGATTTGTTACTTGTGCAGTCACTTTGCATCAACCCCCCATAAACCCCCCCCCCCAACAACCATTCTTCACTGTCTTTTTTTCTGTGCATAGAACGGAGGGGGGAGGGGCTTAGACAACGAGCCTGGTAAATTAGTTGCCTAGCGGAGGGGGGCGGGCGCATGTGGCAAGTGAAAAAAGGCCCAGCATGATGGAAATTTGTTGGATGGACAAGATTTCAATAGGAGCAGCCGTCGGAATAAAGGAAACCAATGAACCAAGTCGCCTTTTTTTCGGTTTTTCTCTGTGTGTTTTGCTTTATTTCTATATAATTATCAGCTAATTAGATGCGCCTAGCCGACTTGGCTAATTAAGCGCACAAATTACAATAATTTGATGCCAATTGGCAACACGATAAAAATCACAAGCGCCCTCAAAAAATATGTTCTAACTTTAATTGTGGGCCAATTAAATAAATGCAGCAAATCGCAATGATTCTCAATGTGGCCTTGAGCACCAAATTGCTTAACGTGGCTAAGTCCTGCGAGTATTCGACACGTACAGCCAATTAACTTAATTAATAGCATTTTTCTTTGGTTTAGAATGATAGATTACAAATGAATAGATACAAAAATCTTGATTGATCTGTCTCTGAATGACTATAACTAGTTCTATAAATATGCCATGAATTGCAAATAATGATTTCAGTTATGGTTTATTTTAGTAAGCGAAGGCAACTTTTCACATTTATGTTGAATTTTAAAAAATATATTTATTGATATTAGTTATTGAAGTCGAAGGAATTATATATAACTATATATAATTACATTTATTTACAAACTTGATGGCAAATAAGTGATTCTGTAGTATTTTCAGCCAAACTTTTACTTATAATTTAACAAATAAAAATAAAAAATAAAAAGTAACTAAGCTTTTTACATTTCAAATATTACTTTAACTAATATATATTTTAATTGTAATAAATAACCATACAAAATATGCTAAAATAACAAAAAAAAAATTGCGTAGTTTTGCCTAAAGAATATCAATGAATAGTTGAACTTTATAATGTATAAAATGAAGTCAAGATTCTATAGCATTTTGAGCATAACTTTTTCTTATTATTTAACTAATAAAAATATTTGAAGTAAATCAACGTTTTACACTTTAATTATTACCTAAACTAATATTTAATAAGTTTAATAAAAGGCGCTAAATAACAATAAATAAAAAATAAATATTTTAACACAGTTTTCTATTGAATTTCAAGAAAATCGCTGCCTGCCAATTTGCTAAATGAATAAAATGAAAGTTAAACTTAATAATTCATAAACTCAACTCAAAGAATTGTTAGTTCCTTGAGAATTAAATATTAATCAGCTTCGATTCTTATAAAAATATATATATACATATATATATGCAACCAAGTGATTCTATAGCATTTTTAAATAAACTTGTACCTATTATTTAACAAATTAAAATTTCAGAAATGTAACTCAACTTCTTGCATTATAATTGTTAATTAATTGTTACTTAAACTAATAATAAAAATATGCAAAAATTGCAACTTTTTTTGGCGCAGTTTTTAATAATAGAATTTCAAGAAAATCGCTGCCTGCCAATTTGCTAAATGAACAGTTGAACGGAATTATTCATAAACTTAAGTCAAAGACTTGCAAGTTCCTTGATAATTAAATATTAACCTACTTCGATGCATATATATATTTATATATGTATAAATATATATATATATGCATATATGGATGTGTGTGCATACATAATTAAGCAAGAAAGACCAACTATTTGTATAGAGGAGAGGAGCTTCACGCAAGTCACGAATGCTTTATCCAGGCAAGTTTAAGGAGAACTAGAGGTGGAAAATGTGGTGCCACCTGTCCACATGAAACGGCCAACAAGGATGCTAAGAAGATGTGGTTGAAGATGGAAGTTGAGAAAGGGATGCAGCTGGCAAGCTCAAGTGATGTAAGCTTGGCAACAACTTTGCCTTACCGTTTGACTAGCTGACTGACTGACTGACTGAGTGACTGAGTGACTGACTGACTGACTGACATTTGAATTACAAGAAGCTTGAAATGGCAAAGGCAAAGTGGGGTGTGCGGGGAGTGAAGTGGAGTGGAGTGGGTAAGTCGGCAACTCAGTTCTCAACACAAACTCAACAAAATGACACGACTTGAATTGGCTGCCAAGCGTGAACGCATACAAGTTGGAGTTTTGGCCGAGCCGAGACTTGGCCAACAACAAATATATATCTAAAAATTACCAGCTGCAGCTAGTTGAAGTTCTCTTTTTTGTTTATGTTTTTTTTCAAGTTTTGCCTATTTGCTTGGGTCGCAAACTAAGTGAAAAGGCTTGCTGGGAGAGATGCCTCCAATCAAATTGCAGCAAACATGGCATAATTTATGTGTCACATTGGCCCCAAAACTAGACGCTTTAAGCGGCAACAGATTGAATTCAAAATCAAAGCTGCAAGAACAACAAAAACAATAAATAAAATCTATTAAATTCGATGCATCAACCAATTCAGACAAGTTGGCGACATGCTGAAAACGGCAACTGGAAGGCATCGCAACTGGTCTCTCCGGATCTCTGCGTCAGCGTGACTTGTAATTGCAGATTTATGACCAAAAACATGTGGACAGCTCTAGTCCCAAAAAAAAATTGATTAAAAAAACGCTCTCAACCAGGAATAAAACACTGAGTTTTTGGTAAGCTCAATAACAAGTTATCCTAGTTCATATATTTTATGGCATTACTTTATTTGTTGATTCTGGTAGATTCAAAATGGGTATCTAAACTTCAGCCTTAATTATGTGTTTTCTCCAGATTTTAATTTGAGGGATTTGCTTACATTTTAAATATTTTTAATCTTGTTAAAAAATAAACAAATTTTCAACGTTCTCATTACCTGTATTAACTAACTATTACCCATACTTTTCTGTTCACAGGGTATTAAGAAAATCGAAATTGCTGCACATTTTTACTGCTAGAAGTTTAGCGGAAAATTTTTGAACGTTTCTGCATAATAAATTTTCAAAAGTGGATTAAAATGGCACAAAAATATTTCAACTGTCCCCCGTTTTCGCTGTTTTGCTACGCAAATAGAAATATATGTACACAAACAGACACTCACACACACACTTAGCCACACACAACACATGTGGCCAGACATTCAAGTAGACACACACACACACACAGAAACACACACACATTGTGGCACTTTTGCTTTTTGACCGTGAGGCAAAACAATTTTTAAACATATTTTTAGGCGTGCTGCAACCTTCGGGAATGTGGCAATGTGATTTGCACGAATTTTCCAAAAGAATGGCAAATAAAACGAAATATTTACATATGTGCATAACAAACATACGTTGGGATTTTCCCCCTTGCCCCATGCCCCTTGCCCCTTGCCATCCTTTCCCCATACCCGAATCATGTCCGAATTCGAGTCTTTTTTAACTGGCTGACATTTTGACATTTGTCGCTGTCAGACATAACAATCGAATATGCTAAAAATCGTAATAATAACAGCCACAACACATATACACATGTACATGTGTGTGTGTGTGTGTGTCTGTCTGTGTTTGCATACAAATGACAAATAAAATTATAGGCAAATTGCCCATTGAGGGTTTTGGTCTCGGCACTGGTGATAAATCAAAATAAATGGACTAACAAACGTGGGCAAATTAATAGCGTTCTCTTATTATTTTTTTTATTTGTATTTTTTATATTTTTATTTTATTTGATTGTTGTACAAGCTCTGCAATTTATCAGCAAACATCGCATAAGTATTTCTGTTAGGTAAGCGAGACAAGTTAAAACAAGTTAAAACTCGTTAGAGAATTGTCAATTGGACATTTAAATAAATAAGTATTTTCAAGGTGACAGGTTCAATTGATATATTCAAATTGCACTTTATAATTTAAATTAAATATGAGAGTTCAGTTCAATTCATAATGAACAAACAGATGCAAATAAAATTGAGTATAATTATTTGCCCAAAAATGATGTCAGCTTTTTAGACCGGAAACGAGTATGTAAATAAAATATTTGTTGCATTTTTTTTTAATTATTATTAAACACATATGAATATATTTATAATTATTATTTCTCTTTTTTTTTGAAATGTGTATATTTATTTCACATGAATAACATGGCTTTCACGCAAATTAACAATATTTAGCATTGCTCAGTTTTTTTTAGAAGTTCTGCAATTGCTTCAGGCATATTATTTAAATTACATTTTGATCTCTGTGTTTTTGAACAAATTAATGCAAATGCAGAGATACAAAGCGGAGGCAGTCGTGGATTACATGGAAATTTTTACAAAATGTAAATTCGTTTCTATATTTTGGAAAAATAATTTAATTAATTTTAATGTTGTACAGAAGTTTTGATTTATTTAATGTAGATTAAATTGAGTCCATAGCTTTTAAGCAACATTTTAATAAAGATTAAATAAATATTAATTTATAAAGTATCTATAATTTGGAAAAATAATTTAAATCATTTTAATGTTTCACAGAAGTTTTGATTTATTTAATGTAGATTAAAATGAGTACCTAGGTTTTTAACAACGTTTAAATAAAGATTATTTTATATTAAATTATAAAGCGTTGCAAATTATTAAATAAATTATTAAATAATAAATAAATAAATCGAGGCATAAAAAAGCAACAGAGAAATAAAGTAAGATAAACAATAAAGAAAAGACAAGTTTTGCTGTAGATTAAATTTAACTGCCAATTACTAAAAACTTAAAGTGCAGTTATTAATAACAGCACTGCCTATTAAATCTGCATAGTCTTAACCATGGTAACTGAACAAGCTGCCAACTTGAGGCTCGTCTGCCTTTTGAGCCAGCTTACGCATTTGGTGGCGGTATTTGGCACTCATAGTTTATGAATTTGGTAGGCCCCATAATGCCAATTGTAAACACAACTTGCACTTGTAAATTTTATGAGCGTCACGTTAGGCTGGGGTCGCCATGGTAAGGACTATCACGTGGCAGGCCCAACAAAAGGGGGAATCGGTTGCAAGGGGGGAGGGGCTCTGCAATTGCAATTACGTGCCGTGGAGTTACCAGAGCGCATTATGGCCGCAACATGTTGATCGGAACTGCGCTGTATGTGTGTGTGTGTAAGTGTGTGTGTGTGTGTGTGTTGATTTGTGTGTGTTTGTCAGTAGACCGTTAGATGGATGGATGGCTGAATGGCGTGTTATCTACTGCTCCACTGGGCGCTTGGCGCTTCTCGCTGAACTCTGCGCAATGCGAGCTGCGAAAGTTTTTAATTAAGAATTGCAGCTGAGCAGAGATGGGCAAATGGACAGCGTTAATAAGTTTGGTTTTTTGAATATAGCCTGTGGTGTAAGCGTCAAAATTGTCTACCCCAACCACCCACCCCCCTCTCCATTTCCCTCTTTTGGAAGTTACCCTCCAAATTCGATTTGTGTTTTGCTGCAAAAATAAATAGAAAAATACAAAATACAAAATACCAAATACAAATTCAAATACAAATCAATCTGCATATTGAAATATGCACATAACTTGGTACTTGGTGGCTAGCTGGAAAAAAAAAGGGAGGCCAAAACAGCCTCTTGGCCTCTTGGTTTCTGTACAGCCAAAAACTTTGCCCGTAGCCCAGGCCAAAAGTCAAGTTTTTTTTGGGGTGTTATTTGTTGTTTTTGGCTGCCTGCATGCGATGCGAAATTGAAAAACTATTTCTCAACAACAAAATCAAAGCAGGCGCTGACTTCAAAATATAAAAAAAAAATAAAAAAAAACACACACACCAAAAAAAATTGTATGCATAAAATTTCCATAATACAATTTCGATAATTTCACAAGTCAGAAGGTAGAAAAAAAAGAAAATGCATTTTCCTTGTGCAGCTGGCGCTAAAAATCCAGTTGCTGTTCTCGGCCCTGACAGCCCATCAAGTTTGGGCAACGTGCAACATGGAGTCGACGACAAGTTGACATTTTCTTAGCTCTTCCTTTTTGTTTTCCCTCTCTCTATGTGTGTGTGTGTGTGCAGCATGCCACAAAACAACAACATTGAGCGCAACGACAGCAAATCGCAAATTGCAACATCCAGCTCCGAGAGGAGACTAACAAGAATCTGGTTTTGACGAGCTTCGCATTTTTTGGGCAAACTTCGTGAAACCATCAATCATCCATCGGCTACGAATTTTGGAAGAGGTGTCTCTGAATTTGGAGTGTGAAATTCCAGATTTTGGGCAAGTCCTTAAGGCTGCTGCTCAAGCTCAAAATCTGTTCAATATTATTGGAAATTATTGCCAAGACACTTTTGTACTCCTGAAAAATAGTTGTAAAAGTCAAATATCAAAATCATTATCTTATTATATGCAGATTTAGAGATTTGCTTAGCTTTTCTTTAGATTCTCTATTCTTTTCTCTCTCTTCTTAAAAATTTACTTTTCCTTTTACTAAACTACTAAATATTTTCAGTCTGATTGGTTTTCCCTCAAATCCTTGCAATGAGAGTTGCATAATTTAATATTTTATATATTTTTTTTATTTATTTTTTATTATATTTATTTACAAATATTTTGCAATTGAGTCCATAAATTTAGTAGTTAAAACAGTCACCATAATAAAAAAAAATTTTAAAAGCACTTACAAAAATAACAATAATTTAGTGGGATATAAATAGTAATTGCAATTAAATTTGAATATATATGAAAATAAATGTGTGGTCAACATGATGAGACGACATTTAAATTAGGATTTGTCTGCTCTGACTCATTTCTGAAGCATTTCTTTATTTTATAGAAAAATCTTAAACCTAAAAACATATTCAGCCGCTTCTAAGGCACCTACATGTAATGTTTACTTATCTTAATGGAGTCATTTGTAAGGCGACTTCATGTAATGTTTCGTTATTCAAGTGATCCTATTCAATATCAAAAAATAGCTGTCTTGCAGCGTCTCATGTTCATAATTGAACAATTATAAAGCATTTGTTAAAAAACTTTAAAACCAGCTCCTTTCAAACAGAAATCAAATATTAAATGGATTCACCCAAAACGACAAACATTTAAAAATGCGATTAAAATTTGGTCATGTAATTTTTGTAAAGTTTTTTCGTGTTGGCAACATAACATATTATTACCATTACAATTAACAAACGCTGGCAAATGGGCGTGTCCACATCGACAAAAAAATAGGTTGAGGCAAGCAACACGATGACACAATTTGAATGAAATACTTTACAAACAAGTCAAATCTAAAGAAGCGTTCAAAATGAAATTCAGTTACAGGAAAGGTCTTATCAACGAGGACAACTTGCCAGTCACTCTGGTATCCATAGTAAAAATAATGAAAAGTCTTCTGCTTCAGCTGTTTACGCGGCCTACATACACTTTGGGCCTAGATAACAAGTTAGAAGTTAGGTGAGTAGTGGGCAAGTGGAGGGGGGACGAGGGCGCCTTGCGATCGTTTTGATTTGCAGTCAAATTGGCATTTGTTCTGCAAATAATACAAGCTCCAATCAGCTTGGCTCATCATTGAGTTAAGTTGCCAATAAATCGAGGCAGTCTTCCAGTGCGGGTAATTTGCCTCATCAGGGATAAAAATAACAATTACAAATTACAGATTGAAAATGTGCTTTTGCTGAGCAGCGTTTAATATCAGACGATCAGCAGGAAAGTGCCAAAAAAGGTAACCAAAAAGTAATTGGCCAAACACAATGATCATATAATCGGATCAGCTTGCTTATAAAGCTAAATCGGTCCGGTTTATTTATAATATGAAGAATATGCCTTTAAAAAATGGCAAACTCATGCTGATATAAATATGTATATGGCCAGAGAGAAGATCGCCCACATTTGTGTGCTGTCCAACAGCTTAATTTGTTAAAAACTGATGTACTTTCTCATCCATACAAACACAACCCCTATCATGGACCAAATATTCTAGATAAAGTCTGTTATATGAATTTTTACTACGATTACAATCGTGGACAAAATATTGCTTAATGTGTGCATTTGAATTAACGTGATTATATTATTTCGCATACATGTAAGTTGTGCTGAATTTAATCTTTTGCCACATAGATTTTTAGAATAGATGCACGACATGTTTTTATCTGAAATTTATTTCAAGAAAATGCATATTAAGCCATCGTAAATCGAGTTAGTTTTGACATGTCTGTCGACTTGTAAACAATAACAATAATATTTCTATATTTATTTCTTAAAAGTCAGCTTGGCATTTTCAC
Organism: Drosophila demipolita; assembly: GCA_035042405.1. Classification (NCBI taxonomy): domain Eukaryota; kingdom Metazoa; phylum Arthropoda; class Insecta; order Diptera; family Drosophilidae; genus Drosophila; species Drosophila demipolita. The sequence goes on from JAWNLI010000069.1 coordinate 3,911,041, forward strand.
AAAAATTCCAAAAAAAAAAAACGTTTAGTCATCTTCACTCTGTGATTTTTCGTTGATCTTCAATATAAGTGTGAAATTAACCAGCGTTTACTAACCAGGAAATTGGATTTGTGCCCGCTTTGGGGAGTTGCTTCAGTTGAAAGGAGCACTCGTGCACAGCACAACGTGTTAGAGCACACCAAGAGAGAGGTGAAGGGTGAAACCCCTCTTTTGTTGCCCCACATGGCCAACAGATTTGCAACGCGAGCTATTTTATTATTATTTTTTGCATTTTATTTGTATGTAACTCAATTTGGAATTTATTTTCATTTTATTTATTTTTTTATTAACAGTGTTAACTGTTTTGAAGCGCACATTAAATAATTATTAAGCAAAATGATAATAATTAAATAACAACATCGATTTACACTTAATTTACACAATGCAAAATAAATCAAATAATATGAAATTAAAAGTAATAGTTTCAATTGTTTTAATTCACATTTCAATTTAGTTTAACATATTTTTAAATTGTTTTTTAACTACTTTTAAAATATAAGAATGCAATTATCATTACTTCTGTTTAATAATATAAGATAATATAATAAAATATAATATAACATAATCATATAATAACATAATATATATTGTTTTGATCAAATTTAATAATACATTAATCAAAATATTATTTATTTTCAATATGAAATAGATCTAAATTGGCCTGAAGGACTTCAACTGTTAATCGCCTTAAATAGCTAACAAGTTGAATCCTGATTCTGTCTGCGATTGTCAATTATGATTTCGAGTGTACAAGGAGAGGTCCAACATGAATATTAGCCTGAAGTGTTTAACCAGGAGAGGAAATAGTAAGAGGAACAGGAACTAGAACAGGAACAAGAAATGGCAGAGTGCAACGATGGGACGAGAGATAAACTTTAACTTGCCACGTCAACAATTTTGCTGTAAACTTGCTTTTCTTTTCAATTTTTTTGTTTTTTTTTTGTATTGTTTTGTTGCACATGGCAACTTTGCTGTGAGCTTTGTTTTCTCAGCCGACAAATGACAAATGACGTCAGGCGTTGCGTGGCATGTCTCCTCGAAACTTTCAACCAAATGCTGCACATACACAATGTGTGTGTGTGTGTATGCAAAACTTTGAGCAATGCAAGCATTGATTATCATAATTGAAATGCGCTAAGTAAATGGCCAAAACTCAAACATTAAGTGGTGTGATCAAAGTTGAATGCCCAACTTTCTCAGTTGCAAAAGTTTTCGATTTCGGTTAATACGGTTTGCATATTTGTTGAGCATTTCAATGACTTCCTTTCACTCACAGCTCAAAGCCCTCTTTGGGCGCTCCGCTTTGTAAAAATCATTCGTTTGAGTTTTGTATTCAATCTCTACACTCACTGCCAAAAGTTTTCAGTCTTACGCTGGGGAAATTCAACTATTTAAAACTGACCAATAAGCAATATGGAAATGCTGCAGATTTCTTGCCATATTTCCATTTGCTGTAGATTTTTTATATCATTCAATAAATAAATATTATCACATTTGAATCGCTGCTGCTTCTTCATTTGAGTACATCAACTAGCATGTAACACTGTACTTGCTCTATAAATTAAGTTCTGAAGCTTGTTATAAATTTGCAGCAAATGATTTCAAATGCTCGCATTTAGTTTGCAAACTGCTTGCAAACAAAACAAGCAACAAATGGAATTTTTACATTGGGAAACTGTGTATTTTCTACTTCCAACTTGAAGAGTTTCTCTGCCACATTAATACCGCTTATTCCATATCCAAGCTTATCTGAAGACTCATCAAATCTATTGTTCAAGAATGAACATGAGACGCTGCAAAGCTCAGCTAATTGTTAATGACCAAATATCATATACAGTCCACTTTCAAGTGGCTGCATTAAAATAAGATAAACAAACATCACATTTGTCGGGGAGTGAAGCTCAGCTATTCTAAGAAGAGAAGATCGCACATTGAGTCGCCATACAAATGCTGCAAAACTCAGCAAGTTTAAGAATAAACATCACATGGAGTCGCCCTACAAGGGACTCCATTAATATAAATAAACATAAGATGAAATCGCCCTACAAGCGGCTTCATATGTACTTAGGTTTAAGATTTTTGTATAAAATAAAGAAATGCTCTTCAGAGCAAAAAGTTCGATTCTAAACGTCGTCTCATCGTGTTGACTACACCCTATACGTGTTTCACACACTATTATTGACTAGGCTGACAACTAAGCCAGTCAGTTTCCTGACTCAACTATGGGTCTTTCCCGGAACACCAGATTTTCACTGATTAAAAAATAAAATTATGAAAAATTTGCATTTCTAGTTGAAGAAAAAATGTTTATCTATTATTGCCAAATAAGTTGCTAAAAATTACAAAATAAACGTAAACAAACTTATTTTCGTAGCTAAAAAACAATAAAAGTTTATTATGCTAATGCTAATATTCAGGATAATTTATTTTCGTAGCTAAAAACAATAAAATGTTCTTAATATTCAGGGTAATTTTTTTCGTAGTTTGCATGAAAAGAGAAAGGCAGAATTCATGCATTCCATATAAACTTTCACTTGAAGGGGAACAATAAATTCGAAATCAAGTGCAACTCACAGCCAATTCTATTTCAGTTAGATGCAAGCTGGCAGATATGCAACAATAAGCATAGTACACACACACACACACACACACTCACACGCTCACAATCACAATCACAACATTACTTATAATAATGTCAGAGAGATTTGCTTTGTGTTGAACCGATAACAAATCAGTTCCTAACCCAAACCGAGACTTGGCCTCAACGGGGAACCTTAATTGCAATTTGGCACTGATTCGATGCATGGATTCCGTTCATTTGTGATTGCATGCTCCGGATCCGTAAATCTATCCGGGCTAACGTTGTGTGTGTCATTATTACCACACACTTTGTGCATATGTTGTGTGTGTTTGTGTGCGAGTGTGTGTTCACTACAATAATATTAACCAACTACTCAAAGAGCAATTAAATTTTTTAAATGCATTAAATGATTTGTATTTTTGTTGCTTAAATTTATGTTGATTTTAAATATAAGAATATTTTTTATAGTCCAAATTAATTAAATATAGCTCAAATATTCCGCTTACAACAAAACTTAGATTTTTTTAAGTAGATCCAATTTTATTTATTGAGTTTTTCAATTTTGGTAGGTAAATAACTCAATTATTTCTATTTCTGGCATAAATGACAACTTTCTTAAATAGAAACTGTCTTTTTGTGAAACAATTTAAGTTCAGCGCAGTTGAGTTATCATAGAAATGAGTTATTGGTTAGATAGATCAGCATAAATAAGTGCAAGTCCGGCTTAATGGCCAATTTAAAGGCAGACACAACACATAAACTGAACGCTGCAGCAGCGCACCAATCGGTTGCCTTTGGGCCAAGCTCATTTGGCCAGGCCAACTACAAAGTTGCAACAACATTGGGGCACAAAATACAGCTAAAGCAACAAAGGATGTTGTAATCGAGTGAGCTGTACTACTAAATACCCTGTTAAATATTTAATTTTAGATTTGTTGTCAAATTTAGATTGCAAAATCTTAAAGTTCTGCAAAGGGAAATTAATTTATAAATAAAATAAATAAATAAATTGTAGTAAATGTTAATTCGAATTATTAAATTATCAGTTTTTCATACAGCGGTTTATCCTGATCAAATATATATACATATATATATTATTAGGGCAGATGCTTCCCTCTTTCTGTTACATAATTTTCCACAAAACCAATATACCTTACTTAGCCATTTTAAATGGGTTCAGAGCATTAAATAAAAACGATTACATACCGCGAAAGCGCAATCAAAAGGAGAATTGCATGGAAGTGACTGATTTTAGAGATACCCTGTATAAAAATATATAAATTACATTAATTTGTAAACTGAGAACACGAACAAAATGGGTTCTATGAGAAACCTCTGTTTGTTTTTATTGTTTCTATTGGAATTGTTATAAAATTTATATTTTCTATTTGTTGTTTTCAATTTTGTGTAGCTATAAAAATATCCATTACAGATCTCGAATATCTATATACATATATGTATATATGTGTTGCCTATGGGTTCTGAAATATCTGCTGTTATTTGCGCAGTTTTAGGAAATGCTTCTCTAATTATTTTGTAGGGTACAAAAAAAAACAAAACTTGCAATGGCAAACTAAAAAAAAATAATAATTATCTGCAAGCAAAGAAACCAAACTGAAAACACAAAAACTATATTTGGCTTATTTCAATGTCAAAAACTTTGCATTTTGAAAGGTGACCACAAATTAAGAGTTGCGCCCAATTCCAATTGGCGTCCAATGGCGTCCAAGGTGCACTGCCTCGACGAGAAGGGAGACCAGAGGCAGGAGGAGGCAGGCGCAAAAGGACAACCAAGCAAATTTCATTATGATTTAAGGTCCTGCGGCTATGACTGGGCTGCTTGAGATGGAGCTGAAGCTGGAGAAAGTCCACCTTAAACTTTAAAACTTGACAGTGGTGGCTAATGAGCTTTGATAGAATCGAGGAAAGTGGATTGAGGAGGGTGCATGAGGAAGGGAGGAGTGAGGAGAGTTGATGGGGAATTGCTACCGAAATGTCAATTGGCGCATGCCTTTTGGGCAAGTAATTATGTTTGATGACTTGGTGGTCTGTTATGCTGTTTTTGGTGGCACTGCTGCCAGTGCCACCTCTGCCCCTGCCCCTGCTGCTGCAGCAGTAAAAGCAATACGAATCAGCCACATGCAATAATGGAGCAATGTGGCTCAAAGGCAGAGATTCAACCAAGTTCACAACTCCAACTCCAAAATAAAGATAGCCATTGCCAATTGGCACAAAACTCATTATTCTCGAAATTTGGCTATAGGGCTACACCTTTAAATAAGTGGTGTTTACAAATATGTGCTCAAATTCAGCTTTGGCAAATTCAAATAAAAAGTACTCCATAAAAAGTTGATTAAAATGAAATTGATTATAAGAGCTGGCACCACCTGGCGTTTGGTAGTAGAAACACTTAAAGCAGTTTTTATGGCAACAACTTATCGTAAACATAGAACATCGAATTATTAATTAAGCAGTTCTATTAGCACTTGCACTGCTTCACTTAATAAAGTAGCAGTAGATTGCTCGACTTGAAACATAGAAAACCACACATCACAGCGCATTTCATCACAATAACATAGAATATAGAATCGCTCTAAGCACGAAACCGCACAGCATGGAATATCGCAACTCAAGCAAAACATCGAAAACATCGTATGACTGTTAAAATACAAGCGCCATCTTCAGCTTCAAGTGGCAGAATTGTGCAAGGATAGCCATATCAAGCAAACAGTGCAGAGTTACCATTGTGTTTTTGATAAAAACATTGTCTGTGTTGGAAAAGCAGCTGTTTTGTCAGTGAGGAAAATAAAACCCTTGAAAAAGATAATCTAACCAGTTGTGGCGTTGCCAGACTTGCATTTGTCGGTTGTCAGGGCGACTTTTGAAAAATGCAAACAAATCGTTAAATCGGGTTTGTGGCAATGTAATGCGTTTGCCGCAATTTATACTCGACTTGCAAAAGAAACTGCATAAAATGTTTGAGAAGAGCAATGAGAACAGTTTGACTGCAACGGGCAGCATCCAAGACATAGCCGGTCGTCTGTCCGAGGAGCAGCAGAGATTGCGCCAAGTGGAGGCAACAACGGCTCCCAAGGAGCGGACTCTCTTTGTGCTGGGCAGCAAGTGTGTGGTAAGTGCATAGCCAAAAATCAATGAGCTATAAATAATTGAGTATTTCTACACTTGTATCTAGGGTAAATCGGTGGCCATTAACAAGTTTTTTGATCGGGACGAGCAGACGACGCGTCCAACTCTGGCCCTGGAATACAGCTATGGTCGTCGCATGGGCAGCGGCAGATCGGCGCAGGTGTTGAACGTTTGGGAGCTGGGATCCCTGGACAATGCCGAGCAGCTGCTCGAGGTGCCGATGCGTACGCACGGCCTGCAACAGTTGGCCGCCTTCATCATGATCGATCTGTCGCAGCCGCAGCGTGTCTGGGCGGATCTCGAGTGCGCCTATCGAGGATTACGGGACACCGCCCAACGCCTGCTGCAGCTGGCCACGCCTCAGCTGCGGGAGCAGTTGCGGCGACGCGCTGTGGAACGGGTGAATCATGTGCCGCAGGAACAGTTAAACAGCCTGGAGCTGTTGCCATTTCCCGTTGTTATTGTGGGTGGCAAATACGACATCTTCATGGACTTGGAGCCGGCGCTGAAGAAGCACATATGCCGCTGTTTGCGCTCCATGGCGCACCTGATCGGCGGCGCCCTGCTCTTCTATTCCCACAAACTACCTAAGTTGGCCAAGGTGCTGCGGGACACCATCAGCCATCTGGGCTTTGGCAGCCCAACGAATCCGTTTCGTGGCCATGTCACCGATTACAATGAAGCACTGTCGATTTGGTTTGGCACTGACAGTTGGACTCAGATTGGCACTGGGGAGGCCGGCGCCACCTGTGCGAGTGTGGAGCGCATTGGTGCCACACTGAGTGTGGAGGTGCCACAGCTGATGCTGGAGAAACAGAAACAGCAATTGCCACAGGATCCCGCCAAGGATGCTGGCTTCAGGGAGTCCCTAATTGATGAGATGCGCGCCCAAAAGGATCAGGAACTTACCACAATTATGCGGGATACCGCATTGCGAGGCAAATTTGAAAGTGTCCACGGTTAAAATCAATTAATAAATCATATTTCTTTGTACACATTTATATTAAAAATTTATCTAAAAATTATGTAATCTAAAAAAAATATCTCTAATGCAGCAGCAAATAAAGTCGAATTTCTTAAAGTTAAGCTAATCGAATTTTCGTTAAGACTAAATTTGAAAATGAATTAATTTTTTTATGTAAATAGTAAATTAATGATACATTGATTTAGAGAAAATGGGAAAGAATAATTTATGAAACACGTATAGTGTACACGATGAGACGACGTTTAGAATCGAACTTTTTGCTCTGATGAGCATTTCTTTATTTTATACAAAATCTTAAACCTAAGTACATATGAAGCCGCTTGTAGGGCGATTTCATCTTATGTTTATTTATATTAACGGAGTCCCTTGTAGGGCGACTCCATGTGATGTTTATTCTTAAACTTGGTGAGCTTTGCAGCATTTGTATGGCGACTCAATGTGCGGTCTTCTCTTCTTAGAATAGCTGAGCTTCACTCTTCGACAAATGTGATGTTTGTTTATCTTATTTTAATGCAGCCTCTTGAAAGTGGACTGTATATGATATTTGGCCATTAACAATTAGCGGAGCTTTGCAGCGTCTCATGTTCATTCTTGAACAAATAACGAGATGTAATCGAAAATATTTGTAGGGCAAGCTTTGAGTTAATACTCATATTTGACTCTGTTGACTAACGTAAAATACCACAAAAAATGGATTTGCAAACATCTCCGGCAAGAGTTATAAAAGTTTTTGGTCGTATTGGCGCACGCGGCGTTTTAACCGAGGTCCGCGTACAGTTATTAAAATATCCGCGTATTCAAATGCTGCGAGCTGTTAAAGGTAATTCGATATAATCAATTATATTTGTTATGTGCTTAATGTGTTGTTTGTATATCAAGGTCCGGTTCGTTTGGGTGACATTATCACTATTAAAGACGCATAAGTATTAAAATCAGTATATTTTACACAAAAATTCAATAAGGAAGTATAAATTCAAAATTGGCGCCTTAAGCAAACGTTCTCGTAAGGTTGGCAGCAACGTCACAGAGCAACATACAAAGATATAGGAAAAAGAAGAGAGAGAGAACGGGGGAGAGAGAGTTGCGCTGGCGTTAGACATTCACACCTCAACGCATTGTACCGTTACAAATGGTTAAGAAGCTGTGCTGGTAAAAGCTCTCTTCGTTAAAGCAACGCTCAGCTGAGCGCCGCTCGCTCATCAAATCAAGCCAAAGTCATTTGCGGCGACATCGGGTAAGTTTTCATTTGTCGTTTCGGTTTCGGATTTGGTTTCTGTGTGTTTTCTGTTTTCTGCTCAGTTGTTGGTGCGCGTTTGCGTATCGCAGTTGTCGCCGTTTGCCGTTTGTCGTGTGCCAACGGCCGACGCCAGCGTTGTGTTTGTGTTCAGTTCAGTGTTTGAGTGTATCATTTTTGGGAAAAGTCTGCAACTCCGTCAAGCTCTTCAAAACTTAAATTATTAAATGAAATGTGTGAATGCGAACAGCAGCACAAAGCAAATTATTAATAATTATAAAAAATAAACAAAAAAAATATCGTTTGCTCTCTTTACTGTTCAACTTCATTTCGAAGTTTTTATTCGTTTTGGCTCGTTGTGTAATCGACGCAAAGTTGGAGTTGTTGCGGCAACTGTATTTGTATTGTACGCTTGCCAACAGCTATACACATACACACATATATAAGCAAAATATATATAAGTATATATATAAAAGTATATAGAGATCTATGTAGAAGCATGTGTAAAAGTATTTAAAGCTTTTTTGTGCTTCGAGGCTTAATAACTTTTTCGCAAGCGTGAACTTCAACTTGTTAGAAAAAATACAACAAACAGAAACAACGAGAAGAACTTGGTTGCTGCTTGGCCATTAAAACTGGTGAGTTTGCAACTAAATCAGGCAATTATTTGTAGCCAAACGCTTTGCTCTATTTTCCATGCTCCTCCCATCCATGACACAATTCGACAATAACAACAACAACAACTACAACGACAACAAGAACTGTAACAGCAACAGCCAAAAAACGCCGAATTATTGATTTTCCTTGTGGAGCATTGCGTTGGCGCTTTTATTATTGCCAATTTCTTGTACACGCATACTAATACATACCACATACTTCCCTATTTATGTATTTATGTGTGCGTGTGTATGTATGCATTTATGTATGCTTGTGGTTGTGATGAATAACTTTACGAATTTTGCTCCGGCAGCGCTTACCTTTTGACAGGCGTTTTTCTGCAATTGCTTTTTGTCACATTGCCAAGGCAACGAGCAGTGTGCAAATGTGAGTGTGTGTATGTGTGTGTTTGTTTGTGTTTGATTGTGTGAGAGTGTGTAGCATATGGTCGAGATTATCGCTTGTTCATTTTACCAACTGCATCCCCTAAATAATTGCTCAGTTTCGCATGGGATTTCCTTCGTGTTGCTGACCTTTCCCACTTCGCCAATACAGTGTCTGATGCTGCGTCTAAGCGGATAGAGAATATTTTATAGTACTTAATTTCACATAATTAGAGACAGACATTAATTAAATTCATGTGATTCAGATATACTTTAAATGTTGGGATGGAGCAACGACTAGCCGACCTTGACTCGTGACTTACTTTAACGTTTAATGGTATGCAAATTACAGCTGCTTTTTTGAGCTTAATGAGCTGTCTATGTTTGTCATGAAAATTAATCATGAACTTATGAACAGATTTGGCAGTAAAATAAAAAAAATTCCAAGCGAAAGAGAATTTTAATCTATATTAACAATGTTTAATAAAGTGCATAACAAAGAATAAATAATAAAACTGAGCATATCAATAACGACAGACATGCCAAGCTTATTTTATATTCAGTATACAATTATATCATCATAAGCACATACATATACATATACATGCATATGTACAAATATCGCAATCCCTCTAGTGGCTTTTTTTTAAAGCTTGCCAGCTGTTTTGTGTTGAGTCTCCAAACTCAGAGCGAGTTAGTTGCAATGACCTTAGTGTCGATATACGATAAATAATGCATTTAAAATGATTCACACTCATATGCTAATTGCACCGCCAAGAAGCGTATCAAGCTAAATAAAAAACAACCAAAATCTGATAATTAATGCGAAATTGGCGAGCAATAAAAAAGTGACAGATGAAGCTCGCGACCAAATTTGGCTTATGCTAAAAGCTCACACAACACACAAAAGAATCAATCTAAAAATAAATTAAAAATTAATAAATAAAACATAAAAAAGGCGAGAAATTAAAAACTTCTGTCTTATGGCAAATTTTAAATACCCTTACAGAATACACAAAGCATACAAAAATAGGAAACTGATCTTAAAAAATTTGTACAAAATATATAATATGGGCTTATTAAATATTTTGTACTAATTATATAAATTCATAAGTTTGTTTTATTAAGGATTTAATATACAATATCATTTTATACTCAATTTTAATATTAAATACACTTAAAAACTAAACAAACCGATAAATTTGATGATAAATACACAACTAATAAGAACCAATCAGTTAAATAAAAATATGTTCATCCAGATTAAAAGCATTTATATCACATCAGCAATTGTTTCTGCAAAGCATCTCTCAGCTTGTGTTGAAAATTATTATTCATTTAAGCTATAAAAAAAGCATATGGGGGAACTGGGCTACATGCTTGAGTGTTTCTATGTTCTTGGCTCTGGGATCAGCTTAAACGTTTTGCATGCCAGCCACAATATAAATTGTGTGTCAAATATAATTTAAAGATGGCAAATTGCTGTCGCCGTCTGGCGCAAAATGGCACAGTGATGACTAAGTGTGAGTAGATTTGTTGATTTTGTGTCAACTAAAGTAATATGGATTCGAGTGGATCGATAGCCAAACAGCAATTTTATATTTTCACAATTATGGTAGGAACGACTCCAAGTTGTAAACTTTGATAAACTGGGCTAACGGCGGTCTCTGCAAATTTATTTATAATGCCCACTCGGTAAATGTCAAATGTTTCGATAAGAATAAGCCACATTTAATATTGGGGAGATTACTATGGACAAGCCGGCACATTTTGGTTGGCTTTTAATTTAATATCACACACACATAAATCAAACTGAACATACATAAAAACAATTGAAAGTCAGTCCAAATGCTGTGCATACAGTTTATATGTATTTGATTTATCCACAAGTGTTTTTTGCCACACACATATCGACAGCTCTATTTAGAATCAGAGGCAGTTGTCACAAGCTGCAATCATTTATCTAATGGCAACACATGCAGATACAGTTATAGAAAAGCGCCTTAAGTGCTGCAAGTTGCAAGTGCGTCCTTGGCATATAAATTACGAGATTAAAAGTCGTAATGCAGAGAATCAAACAATGGGAACAGATTTGCGAGTAAAGATTGCTATTAAGAATGTCTGTTCCATAAGGTAAATCACTTTGTTAGCAGAACCTATCAAGACTGGTTTTTTTTTAGTATTTTGTTTACTTGAATCTTGCATGCAATATCAAACACTGCACTTACCCTAATTAGGCGACTTCAAGCATGACCAAATTAACCATTTGCAGTTGCACTCTACAAAAAAAATCACAGTCAAACGAGTTAAGCAGGGCAGCACACTGAACTTTTGTCGGGTAAAGAAAGGTAAAAAAATATATATATAAAAAAAAAATAAAATACAAGCTGCAAGTCAGTTCGGCAATCACTGAAGCATCAACGACACACAGTGACTTTAAGTTGCATTGCATTCTGAGTGTGCGTGTATCTTTGAGATACATTCACTAACAACCACTGAGCGCTGTGCTCTATGGTCATGAATGAGCAGCCAAGCACAACATAGCCAGCAGCTCCTCACATCATCATCCGCGCCAACCTTCACGTTGCCCTGCTCTGTTCCCACAACTTCTTCCAGTTCCAGCTCCACTCCCTACTTGTGACAGTATTCTGGATATGGCTGTGGATGTGGATGCCATTCAATGTCCATGTTGACACTCGTAAAGTGTGCATAAGTCTTAGTATTGCGTGAAAAACTCCCTGGTTCTTATTTAACTAGTCTTGTTGTTGTTCTAAGATCGTTCACAATTATTAATGTAATGTAATTAGCTTTTCCAACGAGTTGCATACAATTTCTTAGTGTATGAATTTCCACCTTTTTACTATTTTCCATGTTTCTCATATGAGTTTTCTGTATACCCTAAAATCGTTAGACTTTAAACACAATAAAAACTCTTTAAATTTGGTTACTTGCTGATAAAAGGGAATAGTAATGCTTAGGTACAAAGTATAATTTAGAAGTGCAAATCTTTTTTTTAAGAATAATTTCTTTCTGAGAAAAAGAAGATTAAAAAGTTCTGTATAAACATATCTAAAAGCAATCTGGTAATTAGGCATATTTTTCACATGTCATTTTAGAAATATACTTTCTCAATAGCGATTTTTTTGAATATTTTTTTTGTCTAAGTGTTGTAATTTAATTACTTAAAACAGTACAACAACAAAAAATAAGAACCCACAGAAATACATAGCAGGCATTTGTTCCCACGCTTGAGGGTCAGACACTTCTATAGATTCCTTCTGGCACTGCGACTAATGCGAGTAACGACTAATTCAGTAGAGTAGCAAACGCTTCTCGTATTCTTGGCACAGCCTGCCAGCGGTGCCTGTTATCCTTTTGCAAGGAGACAAGTCGAGTGCAGCGAAGCGTTGAGGTGACGGGCAGACAGGAAGACACGAACACGACCACCGAGAAGAAGGATACTTGAGCAGGCGGCTCACATTTGTATTGGTGGATTGTTAACTTTTGTCGGGGCTGTGAACTTTGCAGAAACAATAAGTAGAAATGTGTGTGCGTGTGTATGTGTGTGTTTTTGTTTGTGTTATGGCTTTAGCTTTGAGCCGATTTGTTATCAGTTGCGCTGACCAAAGTTCAACCCCAAAATTTACTGAATTTGCGACTTGTGGTGGTTATTGCTGTTGTTGTTGCCACCGTTTACCTTATGCTATTAATATGTCAGTTAGCAACAAACAACCAGCAAGGGGGGTGGCGCAGCAGTTGAACGAACGAAGGTCACACAGTCCACGAAGGCAGCAATTAGGCCAAGCAGGAACAGGAATGGGAACAGGAATGCGAATAGGAATGGGAACGGGAATGGGAACAGCAGTCACAATCAGACACGAACAAGCGAAACGGTTTGGAAGGATTGCCAGAGTTTCTTTAGCTTGACTCGTGCTCGGCACGTTTTTGCATGATTTCCGTGCACGGACCGAGAACGACGGGGCTAACAACCCCAAGACAAAGCCAAGGGTTTTGTTCGCATTGAGGCCGTATGGCGCATTATCCTTAAGCGACGCTGCGGCAGGCGCTGCTGTTTATGTGTTGCACGTTGGCCGTTACCCGTTGCAAGTGTAAATGCCATGAGCAGCTTTTTCATTTTCGCCGTCTCGAGAAGCAAGCTTTGCTCACGGCGGGCGCGCGTGTCATTCACATATTTCCCGTGGGAATTTCAAGGATTTCATGGCGTGGGCGTGCAATAATATGTTAAACAACGTTCAGGGTTCAGTTAATGTTAAGCAATTGCAAAATGCATCAGAGAATACCTATTAAATTATATATTGTATTATTTTATATTATTTAGTTTTATTAATAACGTTTAACACTGTTGGCTTAGAAGCGACTTCCTCAACTAAACTCTTCTAAGAAAGCAGCATATTTCTTTTTTACAAGAAGCTTATTTTTCCTTCTTTATTCCTAGTGGGTCTACTCTGAACTCTGTTCTTCACTGTTGCCCTCATATACAACTTATAAATCTGACAGTTCCTTAGTTTACTTAATCTCATTGGAACTCTCTCTTTTTTGATTACATATTTAATGCATTTGCGCACGCTAAATTTTGGTATCATTTTTATCTTATTTCAAAAGATAAGGGATTTCCATATATTTACTTTATTTTGTAAGTCTCATTCTTTTCCTCTCCTTTCTCTTCTTCTTAACGTATTCTGATTTCCTTATTGCAAAGCTACTAACAATAATTTTCAAAACCTCAGATTTTATTTATTATATTTATTATTTTATTTTTATTTTCCCTTACATTTAAAATTTTAATTTGAATTTTTCCTATTCATTTCTTATTATTTACTATACATATTATAATTAATAAAAACAGTAAGAGTTTTTCTAGTAGACCTTCAGCTATTTGTGCTGTTTATCTCAACATTTTTACTTAGTATGACGAAAAGTATTTTCTTACTGTATTCAATGGCTTTCTTGGCTTTGCTCGAGTCCACGAAAATGTGCACCTTACCAGTTCTGCCAGTTTGGGGAAAAGAAGTCTTTTCAACTTTTTAGGTGTCTGCAATCAGCACAGTTGCGAATTCATTTTCATAAATCATGTTTTGTAAAGTTTTTCACATTTATCGCAGTCCAATCAACAACCGAAAAATTGCTAGCCAATTTAATTTCCTTGGTGGTTCAGCTCCTGTCATACACAATAGTTCTATGTTAGCACACGGAAGTAACTTTAGCAGCTTATACGCACACACACGCATAGAAACACACACACACACACGCACGCACACATGGACACTCCTATGGCCAATAAAAATATCAACTTTGGCAAGAGCATTCCGCACACAATTGAATGGACATCCGGCTTTTATTACTGTTTGTAGTTGTTGTTGTTGTTGTTGTTTCAAGGTGTGCTGGAGAAGCACCTCAAGTGCGATTGAAAATCAGCTTGCAACAACAAAAACAACAATAGCAACATCAACAGCAACCACATCCAGTGCGATCTGTGTGTTGGCAAAGGAAATGACTTTAGCGTGGCCGTTGAGAAGAGGAAGAAGTGTTGAGGGGGCGAGTTGCAAGTTTGGAGTTGCCTTTTTGTTTATGAATTTGTGGAGTATGTTGCAATTAAAGCTTCAATTCAATGCGTATGTGTGTGTGTGTGTGTGTGTGTGGTATTGTGGGTGTTTTTCTGGCTAGGCCAACAAGTTTAGTCACTTTTATAACCATCATTAATCTTGCGGCATATACTATTCGCCAAAAGGCCGCGCCTCGGGCTTTAGTCGACAGGTCTGTGGCGCCTCCAGCTTATTGATTCACGTGGGCTTTGCAAATGTAACTGTAACTGTGTAAATGCGTATGTGTGTGTGTGTGAGTGTTTGAGTGTGGATTTCGTAATTAAATTGCCATTGCAAAGTGTACATTTATAGTGTGTAAAAAGAACGTGTGATAAGTTAATTAATTTTATTAGCAATCAATCGAAATGGAATTAAAAAAGTCTCAAAACACATACAAAAAAAAACCGTGATTAGAGTCAGAATCTGAAACATAAATATAATAATTGAATTTCATAATCGGAATCGGAATCAAAACTAAACTTACAATTTTTTAGACCACATATTCCATAAAACCAACTATTGGAAACCAAATATTGTTTATACATGGCCAAATCGACTCGGCTGTTAATGCTGATTAATGCGTATAAATTATAAAACTATTATTAAGGGGTTTATGGTAAAATAAGAAAGAAGGTGATTGTAGCCGCGCCAAAAATAACATACCCTTGCTGACGTCGCTCAAATGGTTTCTGAGTATCTGGAAATAATCGTATTCGGAACATAAATATATATTTACCATAAGTATTATGAGTAGTCTGATCCATACACAGATGGGGGAAGCGCATTTGACATTTGCTTGGCACATTTATCGCATACTCAACATCAGTTGGGGGAATAGCCTTAATGCAATTTTAGCATCAGCCCACTCAACTCCAATGGGCACGTTCCACATTGCAGAAGCGGACGGAAAGGGAGAAGTAGAAGGCGGGCAAAGGGCGATGGGCGATGGAAGCAGCATCATTTTAAATTGCAAGAACATGACTCCGCATCTGCAATCAGCCATTGCCTAGTTGCCCACAGAAGCCTTCGCCTCAGACACAGCTGCAGAACTGAAATGCCTGTTGCAAGTCAATATAGCTGAAAGGGGGGCAAATGGGTGTGTGTCTGCTGCAGACTGCAAGCGGCAACAGCACTGATGAAGAAATGATGCTGCAAAATGAATTGCAATACGCATTTTACTCTTTGACTCTGACAGTTGACATTGAGAGTCGCTTCAAAATTGACGCTGTACAAACAAATTGTGCAGTCACATTTTACAGCCACTTTGCTAATGGCAACGAGGAGACACAGATAAAGAAACAGCTCTTTCCTTCTTAAATGTCTTTATATACTTTACAGTTCATGATTCTCAAAAAAAAAAATGCAGCACCAGAAATGTTAATGTTTTAGACGTGATTTCAGTTAGCTGCTCTACCAAAAATGTTGTCATACAAAATGAATATGCAAAGGCATCCTAAAAGTATGCAACAATCAAAAATGGGAAAAGCAATTTTTATGCTTATATCAAAACAACTTTCAATATAATAATATATTTCAGCAAAATTGTTAAATCCGCTTAATATTTAATAATTCATCTAAAAATAATTAATATTTAAAAATGTATGTTTATTTTAATTTTATATTAATCATTTTCCGTCAGTGTCACAGGCAGTCAACAGTTAAATTGCTAATCCATAAACGCTTTTTGCTCGTTTCGGTTTCAAGTGGGTACTCATCTATCGCATAGCTTAGATTTTCCCTTTAGCAGAATATAATCGAATTAAATCACAGGCTGCATGTTGGTTCACACGCCTCTTCGTCGCCCTCAATTAAATATCAGATAATGCCGGTGCCCGCTATGAAAATACGCCTCATATTTTTTTTATAGCAATCTGTGGTTTATTGCCTTTAAGCTGCTAAATGGTTTTTAATTGCATTTGAGCCTGGTGCAGGCACTTCAAAAATTTCACTTGGTCGACGCGTTTTTTATTCGCTATACAATATTGGAGGGGTTTGTGCAACCCTTAGCTAATTGCTTGACAGGCAAATGGGCGTGAAATGTTCACAAGCCCCTGAAAAATTGACGAAAACTAAATAGACGAAAGTACATAGTAATCCGGTGGGCGGCAGCACAGGCAAATAATAACTATTCGCTTATAAATATGGTTAAGCAGAACATATTTTATATGGCATATTTCAATTTCGCGCATCGCTTCATCATTGAAGTTCATTCAACCGCGTTTTAAGCTTGAGCTTAAAGTAGTACAGAATGGAAAAGAGATAAACCCATCATGCCGAAGCTTAAATACCCTTGATTAAAATGCAACAAATGTACTTCCGTCTTTTACAAGAAAAGAACTTGCCTTGACCAAAATTTCGACCCAAGACAAAGGGTATGCGAATCTGTGACGAATGAGCCTAGACAGATGAGTGATGAGTGAGCTTTTTGCTGGAAACCACTCAAGCTTTGCTGCTCAGACTGCTGGCGTCTCAAGCAGCACTTGAGCACTATGCGCCCAGCTGCATGCTTGCTCATTAATCTTGAAACATATTTGTAATACACACACACACACACACATCCTTACACAATTCGTGAGCACGAGTCTTGGCATGGCTCACGACCCTAATGACTGTGAGAACCTTTTGTAATTGTCGCGCTTCTTAAGTGTCCACAATGTCATTGCTATTCTAAACTGCAAACTCTTAAATTCGAACTAAGAGCGTTTTTCTCTTGCAGCGTTGCCAGCATAAAATGTAAATTTAAATTATTTAACTGACATTAAATGTTTAACTGAAATGTATTTTTTTTCTCTTTCTTTTTAGATATCAACGCTTAATTTTTGCATATTTAAGGTAAGTTATTATCTTTTTCCATAATTAAAACAGAGAGAAACAAGTGCCCATTGAAATTTAATGAAAATAAAAACAATTAAAAGGTTATAAATACAACAACAATAACTAAATACATATAAATAATTTGCTGCAGCGCTGGATTAAACCGTATAATAATTAAACACAACAAAAGCCTCTATTTTTATTGGTGCAACAAAAGATGATTGTAAAGCAAAGGAACTCTATAAATTATTAATATGATGCGATCGATAAAAAACTGTATAAAAACAATATTTTTGATTGTTTTTCCACATTGTTGTTGTTTACAGTCTTAACATTTTTATTGTTTTTCTATGGTTTTTTCTTTGCTGCTTTTACCTATTTTGATTAAATCTCTGATTAGTTCAACATGTGGCTTTTGTCCAGCCGCCGACATTGATTGCTCAGCTGGTGTCCATTTGCCAATCCTCTGTCCCCATTCAACATTCGCCATTTGTAGCTTTTGTTAAAGAAGCTTATCTTTTGTCTATTTGTCCATTGTGTGGCTGTGTGGGAGAGTGTAGGTGTTGTGTGTGTGTATGTGTGTATGTCTGTGTGTAAAACATATAACGACTGCATTTGTTATTTCTCTTTTTGACCCAGCCAGCACTTTTTGCTGGCTTTGCAGAATTTAACTTGACTGCGATTTGTTTGTTTAAATTTCTTTTGTTTTTTGGTTTTTAGTGATTGCAATTTGTTGCTAACGAAGAAAGTTGTCGTTGGCCATATTCTTGTTGCCATTAAGATTTTATTACTTGTTAGCTTTCCCAATCAACAAACGGTGCTCTGAAGAGTCACCTATTTTACCTGCCTTTTTAGCAGTTACCTGATCCATCGTTAAATACAAAAATACACACTTTCATACATATATAAAAACATACATACATTCATCCATACATTTGGCATGTCTTTAAAACGCTGCATTGCAATTTTTCGCACGTTCCAATGTTGAGCATTATGAGTCGCTCTTTGTGTATCCTCTCTCCCTCTCCTCTGTTTCTCTTCCACTCACTCTCTGATTTCGACCTTTCCATCGCATGGCATACATCAATTGATTTTATCCCATTGTTTAGTAGAAGTAGTATTAGTACTCTTCTCTCTCTTTACTTCCAGGGACGTCTCTTTAGGCTTCGACGACCTTGTCATATTGCTTTGTTCGTTCGACAGCAGAGATCGATCGATCATTTGACATTATTTTAATGGAATTTAGGTTGGGCACTGAAACAATGCGTATTGATAAGTTCAATTGTCGATAACTCAGTTTAGTTAAACAGTTAGAAGCTATTTTCATTGCATTGTATAATCGTAAAACAATAGTTGATACATCTAATGTTTTTCTCAAGAATTACTCTTAAACCTTTAAGGTTCTCTTCGGCTCTTAACAATCACTTCCAGACCCAAAGCTATGACGGTATATGTGTGTGTATTTGTATAGTAAACTGGCAGCTGCAGACCGAACAACTGGTTTTATATACCCTACCATCGAGGCATATGGGTGCACGATTGACAGCTCAGAATATAAGGCTACATATTTTTAACATTAAATTCATAATACCTACACTCTAAAAATTAATTAACATAAATCATGAGAACATACAATTTTATTTGATAAAATATATATATACGATCTGCCAACAAGAGAGCATTCTAAAGGATATTTTCTTTGCTCGTAATTGCTCACAGTCACAAGAAGCGCATTTGGAGTTGTCTTCCTGGCCGATATATGTCTTTTGTTAGCCGACTCCACAAAATCTACAAGCTGCATAAAACGCGTCGCAATTTTATCGGTGTCTCTCTTGTGCTCTAGGTAACTGACGTTGTTGGTAGTAAATAAAATACAATGGAACTGAGTAAATCCACACACACACAGACACACAGGCAGCAAAGAGCGTAAGGCGCACAAACACTCTCAAATGCAGAACCAACAGCTGTCAACAACAACAACAAGCTCTTTCAGTCTTTCTCACCACGCTCTCGCTCTCTCTTTCATTTTGTGTGTGACTCAGTCTCGCTCTCTTCAGAGGCGCGCTTGACTCAATTGAGTAGCGAGGTAGTCACTGGTGCGACAGTACAGTAGAGCAATTTGAGCCGCCGTACCGAACAAACCTCTCCGGATAACGCGTCGCCCGCTGACCGTCAGTTCGCCATTTCGTTAGTTGTCAGTCTGCAGAGTTTTTTTGGTCCAATGTCCGCGTAACGTTCTTTGTAAAACTCAAGGGGGGGTTGCGTTTTTACACGTTTTATGTTACTGGTTTGATCAGCAGTGTTGTGTTGCGCCGTTTCTCAATAGTGTTTTTTAAGTGTGCTTACTGCGATAATTAGATGAAATAAATACAAATACACATATGAAACACGTTGGCAAAAAAAATTGTTATAAGTTATATAAGGCTCGAACCGGTTTGATGGCCTAAACCCAACAAATATTTGACCGTGCCAAAGTAATAACCTGAAAACGAATATTTACTGCTGGATTAACTGCATTTGGATAGAAGCCGAACAACAAAATATTTAAATGGTATGTTTTGCCAAAATGTCATGCAACAACAACACCAGCAACAGCAAAAGGAAAAACAACAACAGCTACGTAAATAACAATACATATTGACCATGTGTATGTGTATGTAATCGGGCACATTATCGATGGCATGGATACTACGGAGACGGAGACGGAATTGTACCGGAGACGTAGATGGAGTCACCAATGGATTCTCTACTCCAATACGAAAACGAGTTTTTGCATCCAATGAAAATAATTTGCATACAATTCTTGGATTCCAAAAGACACCTTTGTTGTTGCTGTTGTTATTGTAGTTGTTGTTGCGGTTGTCTTTGTTGAATACATGTTTTGAGATCGACTCAACTTTCGTATTCCACATTCTTTTTATTCCTGAATTTCATTGCATACAAATGGTATTTTCAGCATTGCTAAATTATTACGAATTTTTAGCTGGCAAAGTTTTGACGTTTCTGAAATGCAATACACTCGAATAACTGTAAAGAGGCTAACTAAGAGTAACTGAGATTCTCTTAGCTTGCTGCTTGTAAAAATGGAGCAGGAAGTAAATAAAGAAGGTAGATAAGAATCTTACACCAACACACATAAAGACACACACACACTCGCAGAGATATGTTTACATATGGCTTCATTCTGTTAAGCCACACAGCTGGCAGCTGATTAAACTGATAAAATGACATGGTTTAGTTCTTAACTGTTATGTGGAGTATTGAATAACAGCAGTTCGTATAATTATGAGCTAAACATAAATCTATTGGGCACGAATAATGATTACTTAGGTACTTAATAGTGATTGTTAGAGTTTGAGTCACAAATTAACAAGGCCCAATTCAGTGTACTTGAAAATGGCAACAGCAACAAAATAATTGCAATTAGCAGGCTTGGTGCTCACACATACATTGATACATATGGCAAATAATCTGTCTATTGCTATCTTTCACATACATACATATATACAAACATGATTCATTGATGACTCTGCCTGGTTAAAGTTGTCTATTGTTTTGTTTTTATTTTTGTACTGATCTGGCTGCTTTCGATATAAACAAATCATTGCGCAATCTCACGTAATTGATATGCATACATAAAATTCTTATTTTCTGTTATATTAAATTATTTATATTCAATAATATTCTGAAGAGTTGATTAGCTTAAACGTCTTCGTCTAGGATATCCATGAGTATCTGTTCTTTGCTGATTTTGTAAGCCACTCTTTCTGTGGCACCTCAGCACTCTCAATTGACCATATTATGTATGATTTCTCGCGAAATATTCTACTTATTTAAATGACTAAGAAAGTTTTCTTAAACAAATGCAAAAATGTGGTTTATTAAAGTGAGTCGTGTGGAATATTGCTCAAATTGAACCCTCAAATGATATTTGCATTCGCTTGACAAAGCATCTGCTCATCTGCGTATCTGTATATATGTATATATATATATATATCTATATATGTGTATGTGAAATAACTACTGAGAACTAACTACTACCTGGGCGTTCATCAAAATAAATTAATTAAAGGCCTATTCAATTAGTTGGTAGCGAAAGCAATTAACAGAGAGAGTCTCTTCAACACAATGAAAAAGTTTTTAGTTTCTGTTCTCACCCACTCGACAAAATATCAAAGTTTTCACTATATGCAAATGTATCTTATGCAAAGTGTAAGTGTTGGGTTTGAGCCGTTTCTTAGTGTCGTTTAATTGGTAGAAAGCCCTTTTAGGCTCGGGCATGAGCTATCATTTTGCTGCTCGTAAGCTGTTTCGGAACTATGATTAATTTACTTAAGCTCATTAATCGAAAATTATTCGAAGTTAACTACAACTTGCTAGCAACAGACATAATTACATATGTTTCTTGGCTGTGGTACTGCTGCAGAAGTCGCAAAGTATGCTTATTAACTTGTTGGCCAAGATTGGATCAACATAAATCTCGGCGTGTTAGACAAAACTTCTCACAGCACAAATGTACGCCTCCAAGTTGCTTAAGTTGGAGTCGCCGCAAATGTTGGGGCTTAAAATTCACCGTCAAGAATACTGAGAAAAATTCAATAAAAAAAAAGAAACAAAACTGGTAACAAGCCACAGCAAAAAGTAAGAATAATATGAATGTTGCCAAGAAAAAACAAATTTAAAAAACCCAACTGTTTGTTGTTGGGAGGAAACCAGTTTTCTTGTTGTTGGCCACTTTTCTCGCCTTTCGATTGTGGCAAACTGCATTCTTTGGAGTCAGCTCCTGGAGCGGTGGCGTCTCCAGCTGCTGCTGTTGGCTTTCGCTTAACGTGGCTCGGCAGCCCGCAAGTTCAACAAACAGCCAAGCAAACTAAACTAAACCCGGCTTTGTCTTTGACTTGGTCTTGGACTTGGTCGTGCCTGCTGTGTTGTTGCAGTTGCAATGGTTGCTGCTGCTGCTGCTGCTGCTGCTGCTTTAAGAGCATACATAAAACTTTAATTTCATGGAATTTCCTTTCTATTTTTATGCAGCACAGCCCAGTTGATTAACTGCTGCTAACAAATGATAATGCTGATGATGATGATGCGGCAGACATTGAAGCTGTTGCACAGAACAAGTTTTCGCCTCGTCATCGTCATTGTCTGCCGCAAGTTTTATATATTCTGCTTGCCTCAGCAGCTTATTACATTATTACTTTATGAGTTAGAATTGAATCCTACGGTGATTCACTCTAGGTAAAACCTTACATTACAGACAGGGCATCTTGTAGTCGCTGTGGCTCTTAAGCATTTTGCTTTCATTCTGCCCCTGGCACTTGGCTGACTTGGCCAACTCATTAACTTGGCTGAAATGCTGATGCCTCAGGTCGGGTGGGGTTGAATTTCAACTGGTGGCTGCATATATTATATTTATCGCCATTTAGCTATGCTTAGGTTATTTCTCTGATATGGCAGGAAATTAAACTTGGCTAATTGCTTTACGTTGATGCTTTAATATTGCTGTGATTAGTAGGCACATTTTATTAAAGTTTTTACTATTAATGTAATGGCATTTTATGCAAGTGAACCTTAAGCATCGGCAATTATGATAACAATAAAAAAATATTTATATTTTGTGTCAATTACAATTAAAAGCAGTAGCCAACGAATATACTGGGCAGGTTTTTCTTATTACTCTTGTATACATATTAAGCAGAAGTATCAATATTTTGTAATTTGCAATTGTTCATGTTTGATTTAGTTTTTACTGTATTAAAAATGTATTAGTTTCCTTGTAATTAAACTTGTTTCTTTTTTAGAAATTAATGTAAATTTTGCATGTGATTTAAGTCAGATTATTAAAGCTTAATCAGATATCGACTTTAGCTTGATATCAGTTCATATTTATTGCACTTTTTGCTTGTATATTGAATACTACAATTCAAAGTCTCCCGTTTATGAAATGATATTTTTCTATAAATAATCCAAAATTAATTGAAATTTTAAAAAAGAAAATTTTGGTATACAAAAATCTAAATTTAATAATTGTTTTTTTGTGCTGTGCATGTTTTATCTATGGTCAGTGGCCAGTTGTCGACACCGCCACATTGATGGCTTCTTTCCGGGAATAGTTTTCGGTTTTGTTTACACACCATGCCGCATTATCGATTGCCTTACACTCCTCCTCCACCCATAGACTGTTTTGGGTGCGCTTGTGTATACTTTGTTTGGCATATATTTAGGCGCCGGACCCAACTGACTGATTGAGTGGCAACAGGCGCTGGTGGCAGGAGAATTTATTTGCACCACATAAACAAATTGTTAGCGCGCTGCCAAAGCAATCGAATTGCAAACGACAAAAACTTTTGTCACACTCTCGCGCACAATTAAATTGATTTGAAACTTAAACCCCGCCAAACACCGCCACCGCCCCCGGGCTCCAGCTCTCCTCGTTTAACAATGACAATCAGAGCAGAGAATGCGGCACAAAAAAGTGGCTGTCAAGCTTCGTTGGTTTTTTTTTTTTTTTAAATCGAACCCACATTGGAAACGCTCGGAAATGGAACTGGAAATGTTTGGTGCACAATCTCTGTGTGCGATAATTAGCATAAAACATACAATTTTATCTAATACTAATCGCAGTTGACATCTACATGTGGATTATAAAACGTCAGAAGCATTTCACTAGTTGTTTTTGTTGTTTCTGTCGCTTATCAAAACGCGGAACAGCGAAAATATTAAAAAAAAATATTTCTGTTTAATATAGCAGATAACAGTTTGCTGCTCGTGGCGCCTCTGTTTGTCCATGTCAGCGCAAAATTATAATATTTAACTAATACGCTGATTATACTTGTTACACACACATGTCATTTAACACACACACAGATACAACTATCATTTTGGTTTCTAAGTTTTCGACAAACTCAACGAGTCGCATGAGGCTCCAGACTAAGATTTGGCCAACAAGAAAAATTAGCTACATTTTTTTACATGTTGCTGTCATTATCAATTTGAATCCAGAGCCAAACAAGATTCAAATTAATTTTAAACTTTTTTTCTAAAATTTTTTGATAGCCATAGGCTAAAGGCCAAGCACAAATTAAAGCCATTAAGATTAAGCTGCGTAGAATAATAATATTGGAATCAGTGTTTCTCGGCTCGCAAGAGAAAGCCACGTAAATTATTGATAGATTTTATCGTAAAATTGCTCAACTACCAAGTGGAAATTTATGCGTTGAAATGCTTTAAAATTCTTTTGCATACGATTATTCATGGTTCGAATGAATTCTAAATGATGTGGCGTATATATATATATATATATATATATATATATATATATATATATGTAAACATCTTTACTGGTTATGCAACACCCCTCCTTGGAATGTCTTATCGCATATGAGTTATGAATTTCAAATCATGTTGGACTTTGTTGTTGTTTGAGTTTTATTGATTGTCTGTTAGACAACTGCATAAATTATGATTCTTACGTGGTTCTTAGTTACTGGAAACTTTTAAACGGAGATTGATACTTGAAACGAGTTGTGTGGAAACTGGTTTTTGAGAAGCAGTTAAATGCCTTCTGTGTTATTTAAAAAACAAATCAGCTGTGTGTAGCTGTGTGTGTGTGTGCAGCTGAGTCATTATGTAATTTGCATCAGGAATGCAAAACACAGGTATTCCACACATCACACACTAACCAAACACCAAACACACACACACATACACAAGTTCGCAGTTTCTATATTAATGTATTCAGGTTTCTTCTTACCAACTTGATTGCATTTTATCAGAGTATCTATCCTCTGTTGCATAGAGCAGATGTTGTTTCCTCAGCAGATGCAGATAAAATCGTTACTGCCACACTGAGAGAAGTTGTTATCGCTATAACTAGTTTTTTCAAACTTTGATTGTGATTTGCTTTACAATTCTTGAAATTACTAAAAGCAATTATTTTTTTTTCGTGATGAATATTAAATATAATTAATTTATAAGCAAACAATATAGGAATTAATCAAATAAGATATATTTGCGATCTAGCTAAGCATTGTAGAAGGGATTCATTCACTTTTTTGTCAGTGTATTTCCCTTGGAAATAGGGAATCAGCACCAGCTCTCAGCAGCACAGGCAAATCCAAAACCAAAGCGAGCCAAAGTGTTCTTTTTCCTACCTGATGACGCACAAGAGACACCAAAAAGACGACATGTGTCTGGCTATGTGTGGCTGGTAGAGTAGAGAGTAGAGAGCTCTACCAGCTGTACTAAGTAGGAGCAGAGCAGAGGAGGTTCCACGTGCAGCAGACATATGTCAGCATTGTTATTATCGGAGCGTGCCTCGGGAACTGGAGCGCCTGGCAGATGCGACTGATTCCAATGGCTGCCGAATGCTTTGTTTTCTTTTCATTCTTCCTTTTTCCTTCGGTTTTTTTTTTTTTTTTTGGCATATGCCTCTTGTTTTCTAAGTGTGTGTTTGGTTGAGTGTGTGTGTGTCTGTGTGTGTAGGCAGCATATTCTATATATGTGCACGTACTTCACAAATTATTGAAATGTGTGCTTATTTCTTCAATTCTTATGGTTTTTACATGTGGCCCTTTTGTTGCGGCGACTTCTTTTCTTACTTCCGTTTGCTTTGCTCTGAGGCAACCATCTGAAGTGGTTCGTTTTTTGTTTGTTTGTTTTATTAAAGGATGTCAGCCCAGGCTTCGAAGGAGTAGCCGCATTGCGGATGTTGTTGTCAGAGTCAAAGGGAATCAATATGCTTCGACAGGGCTTACCTTACTCTCTGGCCAATAATAGCTGGTCTGTGACATCAGATTTGGGCATTAACCCTAAAGGGAATTTACATGTTTCCTTAAGATTTGCATAAAGAAAATGTTCGACTACTGCGTATTTTGCTTATACACATACACTCCTCGCCATTTAAATAGGTTAGCCTATTCACTTTATTTTACAAACGTTCTTAACTCGAAAGCCAAATGATAAAATAACATTTTATAAACTATTCGTTTTATTTAATTCATTAATTTCTAAGTAATTTATTTAACAAACGTTCTTAACTCGAAAGCCAAATGATAAAATAACATTTTATAAACTATTCGTTTTATTTAATTCATTAATTTCTAATTAATTTATTTAACAAACGTTCTTAACTCGAAAGCCAAATTATAAAATAACATTTTATAAACTATTCGTTTTATTTAATTTATTTCTTTTTGAAGTTCTTAAATCTTTGTTTCTATTCGAGTGTCGAGCATTTTATATGCACACCTGGATAAGATTTCAGCTTCACATTTTTGTGCAATTGATCCCATGGTTTTGCAAATGGTCACCCCAAGATGCTGAATTAGAATTCTCACACCTCGCATTTCCCATCATCGACGCAGTCCGCAGTTTCCCATCGTAGAGCACCGCTCAGGTAATCTTCATGCTGGTCGAATCAACGCCCAATTGACTGCTAATAATGACGCACTTCAAGCTGTGGAAAATAATGCTGCATTGATGCAGCTCTAACCCTGAGGGGCAGCTGACAATGCAACCGACTGGGTGCATAGGAATGTGTGCCGTCTGCCCACTCCGCATGTCCCTGCCCCTGCCTCTTCCCCTGCCACATCCAACTACCTACGGAGTAGTTAAGGGTGCGTTTCTATTAGCGGCGTGTGAATTTGTCTATGCGTACATAGACGCATAAAACTATAACCTTAGAAACCTCCACACACAGATCCCACGGAACCCAAGAAGCTGCTAAAGCATTTCCTTTGCGACTTCTGCTGATGCTGTGCAATTATTTGGCAACTTACCCTTTTTTTCTTTCACGCTGAAAGACAGCCAAAAATACAAACTGTGAGAATATTGTTCCACACTTCGTCTCATTATTGTTGTCTTAAACCTTTTCTGGGTTTATTATTTAAGCATATTACTACAATTATTGCTATTATGCGAATTCTTTGCGCACTGCTTTTAAGAGTAGTTTCTTTGAGCAAATTTACCAACTTAGCTTTTGAGGTGATTGCTTGGGCAATCAATCATAAGCTTCTCATGCCACATGAGTGCAAATGGCTTCAATTATGGCTGCTCATTTGCTTAATACAATAATATTCTGAAGCCCAATTAATATCATTATTACTTGGGGCACTCTCTCCTAATTGCTTGGCTAAGCATGCGTTAAGCTGTGTTTTGTTTTTGAACATGTATACTGATTATGTGTGTGCCACAATCATTTGGCATTCATGTTTGATAAAAAATTCCCACGACCACCAACACTCAAAAGCAGACTGAGCATATACAAATTATAAATTCCAACACTGCGACAACCCTCCTCTCCTGGTAATATAAAAAACGTCGCCTGGCTTCATCGAAAGGACGACGAGCAGCTTTGGTGGTTGATCAGCTTCGAATACCCCTCAGTAGACACAAACAACAACAACAAGAGGAAAAAACGCAGGGCGGCATAATTATAATTGCATATTAAGTACTCGGCGAAGAGCTGGCTTAAAAGAACCGAAAGGAAGCCATAAAATGTGTATCCTTTTTCCGCTCTGCCTTGGCCAGCACATAGCGTGTGAACTTTCTCTCTCTCTACCTCACTCTCTCTCTCTCTCTCTAAAATGCATACAGGAATGCAAGCAGACATTTGTCTGGTTAGGTAAAATATCTTGACAGATCTACCAAAATTTATGCACGTTTAGTAGGAATAGATTAAAATTGCCAGAGAACCAGATTAATTTTCTGCAAACTTCGTTTTTCAACGAGATGCATAAAAGATTATTCAATGAATGTAAATTCAATTCTGACATTTCGTTTTTGTTCTTATTCAAAATGGTTGCTCATTGGTTTTTCCAAGTGTATTCTTAACCTTTCCCTTTCAAAACAGTTATCCTGTAACCTAATGCCCATAAGCCCAAGACGAAGTGGAAAGCCGTGTGCACCTCAAACGTGTTTGCTTGAATATAATCCAAAACACGTCAAGCGACTTAATCAAGTGGCACTAAGCCCACGTACCGCACCGAGTTGATACCTGATTATGCATATCAAATAAACCGCTGCCCACAATTTGTATATGGCTTAAATAATGTACTGTGCTAGGAAGGCAGACAGGCAGGAAACGTGCTCAATGATGGCAATAACCCAAATCTTTTCCAGCACGTGACACAAAGTTTTCGCCTTTGGCCAGGAACTGTTGATGTAGGCAAGCGCTTCGAAGGGGTTGTCATTGGAGGTGCTGGTGAAGAGAGACACAGATCTGGCAAATGTGCAACAAGTGTCGTTGGCCTTTTGGGGGCACCAAATTAATTACATCAACACCAACATCAAGCAGCAGCTGGTGGGCGCCAGTTTTATTGTCGTTGTGCAACACTAATTACTGTAATACATAGATACGACAGCAATATCTATTTATCTATATATATATATATATATATCAAGTCATTGACTGCTCGTGTGGGTTAATTGTTTAATACTGTCTAAAAAAGCACAAATTGCCATTTTGCTGTGGCACGCTAATTTACAATTGTTCATTATTTCATTATGTCATAGAATGTGCGTCGTGCGTCAAAGATCAGCGCCATATGATTTATTGTACATATCTACATATATCATTGATAACTCAGGCAAACTCTATTAATATCGAGCTAATACTATATCGATAATAGTTGACTTTCAATAATGACCTCTGCAAATACTACCAACTATTTGATTTCATTTCAACAAAATGCGATTTGTTTGAATTTCAGGTGATTGATTTGATTTATTTGTTAGCCCAACTCGTTGTGCTTTGTTTGCTTTAATAAGGATTTATATATATATATATAGACATATATATATATTATCTCGACAGCTATCTTAATTAACCTACAAGTCAAATATGAAGAAATCATATGCATTTATTAAGTAAATATTGATACTATAAAACTTTATCAGACAACCTCGTCAAATTATACGTTTGTGTCTGTGTGTGTGTGTGTGTGTATATATGTATCTTGACTCCCATCTGATTTGTATTTAGTGCTCGCACAATTTGGATTTTCCTCTTTGTCGAGTGGAACCTGTTTCGTGTTTGACTTTCTGGTTGAATGAACCCTTTCCGTTTGGTCACCGAAAGATTTATATGACGATCTGTGCTTCGTCGCTTTTGGCCCATTGTTGCCACTTATGAAATCATGTTTGAGTTTAGTGCGTGACTTAATAGGCTTTTTCATATTATTGCGGACTCATTGATAATTTGTGCATAACTGAAACTTGTTGTTTCCTATCAAATGAGTCATACAAAACGATTTGTATGTCAGATATTTGTAATTAGAGTTTCCCCGTTATCTTAAATATGATCAGACGACAACTGAACACTAATTGGATGATGGCAATAAAATAAGTTGTTTTAAAAAAAATTTTTACCTTTGGGTAGTAGAATTGCCTAAAAACGTTTGCGCTACAAATTCTTCTTCACAACTCTTTTAAATATTTACTCTTGGCATAAGCTTATTACATAAAATATCTTTCATCATACAGATATACAATTCTCCAAAGAAGTATAAAGTTATAGCATAAATATTTTCTAATGTTAGGGCATTTAAATAATTTGTCTTTTCATTTTATACAATTTAATCACTTATAATGACATTAACTTTGGGTTATTTACCAGATTAAGCTCTTAGCTGGCTCTGAGTTGGCTGTAAATAGTGTTCTACTTTGAGTGACCTACATTTAGAGTCACGCAGCTGTGCAGCTGTGGCCAACACCAAACTGAATCTCACGCCTTGGGCCTCCAATTTGATTAGCCAACTGACCCTTCACAAAATAAACCACAGAGACACGCCCAAGTACAAAGTTGCCTCTGACCAAAAATGCAGTCAAACAGCATCCACAGCGGATTAATGCTCTAAACTGAACTGAACTGAACACAGACCTGAGTCTGGTAATCTTGTGTAGAAAACCAAAGCACTAAATTGTTGAATGCCCTTGTGGAAGCGACACCAAACAGTACACAAAGTATACAAAGTACACAAAGAACCAGCCGGCAGTCAAACTGGGCATTCAGTTAATAAAAGTTCAAACCAGTTTTTGTAACATTTACAGTTAAGTTAAGTTAAGAAGAAAGCTGATTATTCTTATTCCCTCTGGCAGTGAAGTTGTTGCAACGCATTCGAAAGATACTTTTTCTGTTCTTGTTGTTGTTTGTGTTGACGCTGAACTCGGGCTTAGTTTTCATCTCTTCACTGCACTGACAAATACCAAATAAAACACCATAACCAGTGTTGAACAGTGCAATTAGCACATGTCAACCAAGCGTTGACGTCAAAGAGCTGTAACCACACTTTTTGTTTGTGTGTAAAACTGCATTGTAATATCGCTGACTACGTGATAAATATGAAAGTAACTGCAGTGGCAAACAAATAAATATACATAAATATATTATACACATATATATATATATATAAGTCTGATAAGATATTGCCATGTTAACCTACTCTTTGCAAGGATGTGCAAATTGAAGCAACTACTCTCAACCAAAATTCTGAAGTGTTGACTCTTTTTAAGCCCAAGTCTGTCTGACTTAAGCCATAAAATACAGTTTCTCTTAAAGAACTCCGATCAAATTGTGGTGCATTATTTGCGAGAGTTGAGTGTCTGCTAACGGCTCTTTAGCTGATGGGCGGAGTGAGGGGTTATTACTTATAAATTAAAGCACACACATAGTCAGTGGGTAAAGTAAAGTTTACCGCAATATGATACATGTGATAAAGTCACAAAAACGTCAGCGTATGTCGCCCCAGCGCAAAGAAAACAAAAGCTCCACAAAGTATAAATAAATAAAAGCGTATAGCAACACAACAAAAAAAAAAACGAAAAAGAAAATGAATAGAAAAAATATATAACAAAATAACGAAATAAAATTAAATGTGTGTAAACAATTACGTGAGACAGCCAACGATAAGCGACTAATGTTCCCGATCTCGACGTTATTTTTTCCGTTTATATTTTTATTTTTTCGTTGGAGGTTGCTCGGACTGCTCTCGTAGGTAACTTAGCCCCCTCGAGATTATGGCCAGAGTAGTAGCAATAGTCACTCGGGCCGGAAGGTTGCCCGTTAATTTCTAGTCAAGCCAAATCATACTAAATATAGTATTAAGCACAATTATGGGTACGTTTCGATTGAGGTTTTTTATTTTTGGGGGCGTTACCCAGCCGATAAGCGTGGGAGTCACATTCGAAGTGGAAATCAATGCATAATCAGAAACGTCGAACTGCTACTTGATATGGTTTATCATTAGTTGAGTTTTTTTGTGGATCCACATTTCACTTTAACACACTTTGAACACACATTGCAGATCGCGCAGCAAAGCCATCAATTAAATTAATCAACAATTTCATAACTCAAATTCAATGAACAAATAAATTTGTGCATTCAACAAGCCAATAATAAATCAATAAAATAAAGAAGAGAAACAATTAAATAAAATAATAAAAAAAAAAACACAAATCGATATCAACAAAAGACTGCCATATTTACTTAGCAAAGAGAGCAAGAGTGTGAGAGTAAGAAATAGCGTAAAAGAGAGCTTAAGAGAGAGGAGCAGCTATCCAGCTGACGCTCAAACATCTGGCAACACTCTGGCCGGTCAGTTTTAAAACTGTAACGGTTATTGGCAGCATTTTACTCACGCCAAAGCCTAAACCGGCTAGCAACAAACAAACACACACACACTGAAATTACGCACGTGAGCCAAAAAGAGATAGCGACAGCGACAGGCGGCAGCGAGAGACACAAGCGCAAGCGGGAGAGCGAGAGCCACACCGACCGCAGCCATGGGAAACTCATCGTCACACACGCACGAACCACTGGAGCGAGGCTTCACACGCGGAAAATTCGGTGATGTCAAGAATGGGGTAGGTTATCAAGCAAGCAATTTGAGGGTTGATCGCAACGATTACGGCACTTGTTTCTCCTGTTTCTCCTGTTTACCTCCAATTCTCTCTTGTGTCGCGATGCCATAAGGCACCCACAATCATCGCTATGTTTAATATACTCACATTTGCATCTCAACCCTCCCACAGAAGTCCGCCTCATTCCGGTTTAGCAAGAAGTCGCCGAAGAAGATGGATCGATTGCGACGCTCGTTTCGTGACTCGTTTCGTCGTCGCAAGGATCGCGTACCCGAATCATCCAAGCCGCACCAATGGCAGGCCGATGAGGAGGCCGTACGCTCAGCCACCTGCTCCTTTGCTGTGAAGTATTTGGGCTGCGTGGAGGTCTTCGAGTCGCGCGGCATGCAGGTCTGCGAGGAGGCACTCAAAGTGCTGAGGGTAAGTCCAATGACATTTAATCAATTGTGACCAAAACCATTTAGTTAGCAAATTGAGCTTGATATATGATTCCAGACTGCCGTTGAGCTGTGTTGACTTTTATGCTAATCCTCCAGCTATTTTGGGTTAGACTATTATCCAATCTTGCACCAAGTAAAGATAAAGAGATAAAACAGTTAAAACATACTTTCAGAACATGACGAAAATAGAGATTCTTATTTACTTTGACATTTATTTATTATTATTTATGTTTATACTTATATTTCTAGTTTGTACATTTGCATATAGACTTTAATTTATAATATTTAAAAAAATACTACTGCAATGACATAGCACAATTTAAGTGGGCTAAATTCGAAAATATCTTAGGTCACATGACTAAAAATAAATAATAACAAAACAAAACACGCAAAGGTTGATTTCTAATGAGGGAAACTCAAGTCATGAAACTGGTTAAAGGTTAAACTTATGAATATATAGAAATAATCTTCTCAAACAGACAATAAATTCTTGTACTTATTCAGATGTTGTGATTTAGAGTATCATTATCCATGATCAGTCTTTAATCTCTCACTGAATGGTTTTTGTTTCTTTTGAAGTTCTACTCGACATATTTTTAATCAATTCTCGTTTTGCAGCAATCGAGACGCCGTCCGGTGCGTGGCTTACTCCATGTGAGCGGAGATGGATTGCGCGTGGTGGACGATGAGACGAAGGGTCTCATTGTGGACCAGACCATCGAGAAGGTGAGCTTCTGTGCACCGGATCGGAATCACGAGCGCGGCTTCAGCTACATTTGTCGGGATGGTACGACGCGTCGCTGGATGTGCCACGGCTTTCTGGCGTGCAAGGATTCCGGCGAGCGGCTGTCCCACGCAGTCGGTTGCGCCTTTGCCGTTTGCCTGGAGCGCAAGCAGCGTCGCGACAAGGAGTGCGGCGTCACAATGACCTTTGACACAAAGAACTCGACCTTTACGCGCACCGGGTCCTTCCGGCAGCAGTCGCTCACCGAACGCATGGCCATGTCCACCACGATGGGCGCCAACGAGCGCTGTGTGGACGGACCAGCGCTGCCCGGCGGCGGTCCACCAGCTGCCGCAGTGAAGCCGTTCAATCCGTTTGCCATTGAGCGGCCGCATGCCACACCCAATATGCTGGAGCGTCAGAGCTCCTTCCGCTTGAGCACCATTGGCAGCCAGTCGCCGTTCAAGCGTCAGATGTCGCTGCGCGTCAACGATCTTCCGTCCAACGCGGATAGGCAGAAGGCCTTCCTCGCTGCTGCCGCCGGCAACTCAAATCCACATGCACTCCATACGCCGCTCCGCAGCGTCTCGCCGATAGCTGAAGTCTCGCCGGCCAAGTCCGGAGGTGAGGCGGCTATTTTGGCAGCGGACACAGTTAGTCAGTTGTGTCAGGAGCTCAGCCAGGGTTTGTCGCTGCTAACGCAGACGGATGACGCACTTCTGACAGCCGGCGACGATCTGAACTTTAACAACAGTCGCAGTATCAATCAGAACATCATCGCCGCCGACAAGCAGCAGCATCACGCAATCTCCACGTACAGCGCCAGTGGCAGCGCCAGCGGCAGCGGCAGTGGCAGCGGCACCCCCACTGCCCAGGTGACACCACGCGTGGCCAGCCTGCAGTCGCCCACACGTTCCGAGCCGGATGTCGAGGCCAGCGAAACGCAGCAATTGCCCAACGCTGAACAGTGGCTCGGCCAGGTGGTGCGCAGCACATCCCCGGCGGTCCCACCGAAGCGGCCCAGCTCCTTGGCCAATGTGGGACGCGCTCAGACTGGTCGTGCTACAGCGCCCGATCCCTTCGATGCCGAGTGGGCGGCCAATGTGGCAGCCGCAAAGAAAATGTCACCAGATCTGCCCGGACTGGGAATCGGCAGCAACAGGCACAGCACGAATCCATTTATCTCACCGCCCAAGGCGCAAGCGCAATCATTTCAGGTGCAACTGTAGACAGGGGCAGAGGGCGGCGGACCGTGAACTGGGCGGCGGTCCAAAGTGTGGTTCACTTGAAAAAAAACGTAACTTAGTGTAATTGGGGCAGTCAGCACAGACCGATAGATAGATTAAAAAAAGATACAAAATATATTAAAACCAGATTACGCAAAAAAAAAAAAAAAAAAAATCTAAAAAAATATGAAAAACTTAACGCAAACAAAACCATTGTTGAATTATACTATTGAAAGTACTAAATAGACGGTTATTAAATTACCATTAAATATATATATATATATATATACGCTACGCATAAACTAAGAATAAGCTAAAACAATACACACACACACATACACACAAGCACGCATGTGTCGCTTAGCATTATAATCCAAGGACATGCATATTCCTGTGTATGTTTAAGTTAATAAGTTGCATGCAGAATTTGACCAAGCTACCAAGTTGCCCACAAATACCACCTCCAATCAGCTAAGCAGCAATTACCACTTGCAACAATGAGTGCACCACTACTTTATAGTATTTACACACACACACACATATAAACGCATATGCATGTACGTATATACATTATATATATATATACGTATATACATTATATATATATATATATATATATATATATACACTTATATATCGTATGATTTTACTACTTGGATGCAGCCTTCCTTCCACAAACTTGTTGATCAAACTCATTCTAAATACCTACATACTTACATACATACCATACATATCGTACATATGTACTTATATATCTATATATATATATGTACATATATATGTGTTATATTTATATATATATATTAATAGTTCTACATATATATGTACATGTCTAGGGCCAATGTTTCGTGTGTCAATTTTGATTTTTGCGTCTATATAAATATGTCAACCTTTTTAATTTAATTTAATTTAAAATTTGTACAAAATGTATTATACTTAAATTATAATAATAATTTAACGAAAATAAACTTCAAGTTAATTAAAAACTATATCTATTTAATAATTTTAAATTACATACACCAATACATATGCATATAGAAATAAATAATTTTGTTGTTTCAACTCAATACAGAAAGTCTTATATATTATTCATATCGTTATTAATATATATGTGTACCTCATTCATAACGACAAACTGAGTGAATATATATTATGTGCTCTACAAATAATTGATTTTGAATTGCTTTTTACATTTTTCTTGACAAAATTAAAACACGTTCTTTAAGGATTCAAGTTATGCACTCAGAGGATGATTTCTATAAGCACCAAATATTAATATGTCAAGAAATATATCGCTTATATATATATATATAGGAAACACTTATATAAATAAAAATGATTATATATAGTATAACTAAAACAATTGCTGCCTAAAATAGATGCATACATCAGCAAACAAGTAGCAATAGTGGAAAATGCTCCCCAAAACATATACAGTCAAAAATTCTAAAAAAAAAAAAAAACGCAGCACAAATTATTTTATATCTATTTTTACGAGCCTTTATTTGAATTTATTATTGATTTATCTATCTAATTATTTTTAATTTTTTTCTAATCTTATATTCAAATGAAGCTTATGCATTTTACCATCCAGTTAGTACTTATCATGAATATGCTACTAATTTCATTCTATACGTATCATGATGATCCTCTCGAAGCCTGGTCTTCTGGGAACTCTTAGCTGATTATTTGATCCCAGGACAGATGCATGTACAACTCAGTTTTAAAAGCAATCCAGTCAGGAAACAAAACAAAGACTCAACTCTTATATACGTATACACTATTTCTGTATTTTATAAGTACTATATTTGTCTCTTTATTGTTCAGAATTTGTTTTTATTTTATACGAATTTTCTATGCGCACTTAATACATATATACATGTGCTAAGATTTATGCAGTTTCTTGGACTCACAGTATTTTTGCTTGAGTCTCTTCTACTACTGTATGCCGGAATCTATATATATGTATATATATTAAAAACTACAAAATTTATGTATTCTAAATACAAATAATATATGCAAAAATAAAAGGTTATTCAAAAAAAATATAAAAAATCAAATATCAAATATCCGAATACTTGTACATATAGTTCAGAGTATATGCATATCGTTTCGTTAAACCTTTAGGAAAATTTATATAGTGAAAATCATTATTATGTATACATGTGTACATTTATTATATATATGAATTTAAAATCTAAATATTTCGGAAATATGACATGTTTTAATAAGCGCCCATACCATAATAGAAATATTTCCAAAATATGTGGCTTTTATTTGAGCGCAAAATAAATTTAATCAAGCAAATAGGATCTGTTTAACTTTACAAATTTATGGGATACTCAAAACAGGCAAAAAAAAACCCAATTTGACATTATGATTTGTGTACGCATAAAAAACATTTTTAAACTACAACCGTTACTTCTGCACTTCATGCAGCACTGCTTTGGAAACATAGCAAGCAGTAAACAGCAAATTTAGTTAATACGTCAACCGTAGTTAAGAATTATTAATTGACATTTGTGTGCTCAAATGGAATATGAAAAACATTTTAAAGGGCAAATAAAATACAATAATCATAAAAATGTCAATTCAGTAAAAAATCCGTATACCGCTGTCAGTACTTCTTCCAATAAGACAACATCAATATTTTCTGCATTAATTTACTCGATTTCTGTCAGTACCTTACACAGAGCTAAATAAATTATAATCTGTAAATGTATTCGCTAATTATTTTTTATTTGGATAGGGATCCCAGTGTTTGAATCCAGTCCATTTGACTTCCTCCAGTTTACCTTGGTCCATCTTCCAGATAGCACCATTCTTGTTGGCCTCAATGGCCTTAACAAAACTCTTAGCGGCTTGCACTGTCGACTGAGTGGGATGATCCAACAGTTTTTCAGCGACGCAAGGTTCCACATCCAGCCAGGAATTGAATTGTTGAACCAGTGTCGTCCTCGTAATACCAGGATTGATCGAATAAGCGGTTACTCCAGTGACAGGCGCCAGTATCTGTTAAGTGAATACAAATTGCACTCTATTTGCATGAATAGTTTTTAGTTGATAATTTACCGCAAGCGAAACGGTAAAGCTGAAAGCAGCTGCCTTTGAAGCGCAGTAAACTGGAACTTGATAGATCGGATTAAAAGCAGTCACTGAGCAGATGTTGGCAATAACTCCGCCTGGACCGTCATTACGGTAGTCCCAGAAATCCATAATAGCTGTTGTGGTATTCACGGTTCCTGTAAAATTAACAGCAATAGTTTTCTCTATTTGATGGTCGTCCAAAATTCCAGCTCCATTGATAAGCAAGTCAATCTTCTCGTACTTTTCGAAGACTTCCTCAAGTAGTTCTTTGCTCTCACTTAAAGGTGCAGTAACATCATACGGATAGAACGCAACTTTCGTCTTGGGATTCAATTTTTGTAATTCTTTGATATATTTAGGCTTGTCGATTGTGTCAAAAATAATCAGGTTCTAAACCAAAAGATAGTTAAATTTAAGTTTTGAGATCGAAATTTATAAAGATATCAAACCTTTGGTCCTCTTTTGACAATCTGGCGACTGGTGTCCATTCCAATACATCCCAGGCCAGCAACAAAAATTATGTTCTTGCCAGCTATTGCCCCACCGCAAGATTTGCTTTTTCTTCTTGTGTGCTGAAATCGTAGGGTCTCTTTTAGTAAACCATATTTATGGGGCTGGAGATGTTCTCATGTTTAATAGGATCAGAGTGTGACAAGAAAGAGCCCATTTAATTACTTAACGTATCAGAATCGGAACCAAAATTCGATTCAGTTTTATATTTTGATTTAATGACTTACTCTCAATAGGCCATTATTGTGGGCAGTTATCAAACGACGATTGAGTTTCTCCTGTTGGAGAAGGTTTTTCAATATATTTGTCGGTTGAGGTTTAGCAAGCTGCTTTGATGACAACTGCAGCTGGTTCGTTTCAATGTGCCTCTGGCTGTTTGCCAAATTGGATGATGTGGAACTGAAGCGCAAAAATCCATGCTTTAGGATACCGTGCGCAAACACTGGTAATGTGTTCATTATTTGAAAAATATCAAATGAAAAATAAAAGGCCGAAAAAAAAACTTTTAGAATTTTAACTGATTTACTTAGATACAAAGAGAACACTGAAAAACTTTTGTTTTATTTTTATGTATGGACTGTCGAACCTAAATGGCTACTAGGATAAGTTTGAAATTTTAAATATTCTTTTAATATTGCTGTTAGATGTTTAAGTATTGAACGAAATATATATTTGTATAGATAGGGCTAAGAAAATGCCTGCATCATGTCTCCTTCTGTTTTATCACGTCATCAAATTACTTTTACAGCATCTTTAACGTTTATTAGATAAAAACATTAATAGCAAAATCAGTCAACCCACAATAAGCAAAATGGAAAAAATATGTAAGCCAAGAAAGTATGCGACCCTCCCCCTCGAAAAATCAATTAAACTGCTAGCATGGGGCCAATATAAAATAATAATCATGGCCAAACGACCAGGTTACAACTGGAACATGCATAATAACTACAATGAGTTCTTCCTTGCGGTCGTTAGATAATCAATTTAATTAGGATCAACAGTAATATTTAAACTTCTTTTGCTGCTGTTTGTTATGCATTTATTAATTTCCAAAATTTATTTCCAAAATATATGGCTTTTATTTGAGCGATACATAAATAGAATCAAGCAAATCTTCCGGTGGCTGGCAAGAACATCATTTTTTGTGGCTGACCTTGGTGGTATATGAATGGACTTACTACACCCGCTACTTGTGCACTTCATGTAGCACTGCTTGGAAAACATAGCAAGCAGTAAGCAGCATATTTAGTCAATGCATAAACCATACCTAATAATTATTATGATATGAGTGGATATGAATGGCATTTCGGTCAGCACTTCGTCCAACAAAAGTGTTTTAATCCAGTCCATTTCTCTTCCTCTAGTTTTCCTTGTTCCAACTACAACTACAATCGTATTGCATGAATGACTTTTAGTTGTTAACTACCGCAAGCGAAATTGTAAAGCTAAAAACAGCTGCCTTTGAAGCGCAGTAAACGGGAACTTTGTAATTTGGATTGAAAGCTGTCACTGAGCAGATGTTGGCAATAACTCCGCCTGGACCATCATTACGGTAGTCCCAGAAATACATAATAGCCGTTGTGGTATTCACGGTTCCTGTAAAATTAACAGCAATAGTTTTCTCTATCTGATTGTCGTCCAAAATTCCAGCTCCATTGATAAGCAAGTCAATCTTCTCCTACTTTTCGAAGACTTCCTCAAGTAGTTCTTTGCTCTCACCTAAAGGTGCAGTAACATCATACGAATAGAATGCAACTTTCGTTTTGGGATTCAATTTTTGTAACTCTTGTATATAATCTGGCTTGTCGAGTTTGTCAAAAATAATCAGGTTCTAAACCGAAAGATAGTTATATTTATTTTTCAAAATCGGATCTTATATATACCTTTGGTGCTCTTTTGACAATCAGGCGGCTGGTGTCCATTCCAATACCCCCCAGGCAAATACCTTCTTATATTTGATTTTTCTTCTCCTTGTGTGCTGAAATCGAGGGGTCTATTAAAATACACTATCATCTATAATAATGAATTCATATTTGAAATTATCATAAGGTTGCTTTCAAAACTAAAAATATGCCATAATTTAGTAATCATAGAAAAATAAAACCTAAGGTCTTTCCAAATTGGTAACCATAGCTAAAAACTTAATATGACAAAGTGTCAATGCAAAATTGAAATCGGAATTGCATATTTACCGATGTGAATTCACTCTCGCAGTCTATTTATAAGAACCTTATCATATAATTAATTTAAGATCCAAATAACGAAATTGATATATAGACGGAGAGAAAGAGGTGGAGCATGGCTGCATCGACTAGGCTAGAACCTTATCAACGTAAGTATGTTTAATGGAACCGAGGTTTATTGGGTATTTTAATTACTTTACTCATCAAATTGGATGCTGTGGAAATGCATCGGAAAGCTCCATGCTCAAAGACACTGTACGAAAAGACTGGCAATTCGCTCATTATTTGAAAAAAATACCAAAAAAGAATTTTAACTGAGTTATTTTTATAATAAAAAAGTAAGTAAATTAATTCTTCTCAATGGCTACTAGGATCAGTTTAAAATGCTAAACATTCATTAATATATATATATATATTTTTATATGGAGATTTAAGACTATATTTGTATAAAGTCTCCTTTTGTTTTATGTCGTCATCATATCACTTTTACTTATTTCGAATGAATATAATTTTCCACATTTCATTGCCAATTAAAATTCGAAATTTAATTATATTTACTGCATAACAAAACCGAATTCAATCAGTTATCGGAAAGTAGGTCGATTTTTAGCTTATTTGCTATGTGGATCAGCCCAGATACGCAAGCTAGGCAACTGCATAGAACTCAATCTTCTACATTTATTAGATGAATGTATTGGTAGCAACGACAACCACAACAACATCAGTCAACCCACGATGAGCAAAATAAATAAAATGCAAGCCAAGAAAGACAGCGGCCCACTCGAAAAATCAAACGAACTGCTAGCATGGGGCCAATATAAACTAATAATCATGGTCAAACGACCAGGTTACAACTGGAACATGCATAATAACTACAATGGAGGAGAAACTATCGAAGCTTGCAACATAAATGTGGCAATTTTCATATGAGAAAGAGTTCTTCCTTGCGGTCCATAGATCAACAATTTAAATGAATTCAACAGTAATAATTGTAAATAATTTGCTGCTCCTAGTTTTGTTCATGTTATCGTTGGTGTTCCGTTTAAGTTGAGTACGCAGATGGGAATAAATTTTGCAGTGACGCAAAACTCTAATTTTTCGCTTGTGCGTCCACAATACAAATAAATTAAACTCAATTTTTATATAACATAATTTTGAGAACAAATTATTTTGACAGAATTGTAAACCACTTTTAGGTTTGTGCAACAATTGTATCAGTCGGGCAAATAATTAATAAAAAAAAAACTACGAATTGCAAGATATTTATTAAGTATAAATACATATTTCAATTGTTCTGTCAGTTTCTGATTAAGGCTTACTTGATAAAGATATTCATATTATTACTCTTACTGCTGACCATTAAAACAGTTGGAAGATGTTTAATTAAGCTGCTTAGTTGATCTTAATTAAGAGAAAACTGTAGCAGTTAATCTGCTACAATTCACATACATAAACAGAATATGTACATATATATATGTATAGGTATTCTTAACCTGTGAACAAAGCTCTGATTGTGAACAGAAATCGCAGCTGGGACTTGGGCTGGTCTTCATCTGTAGTTGGTTTCCCTTGGGTGTGCTCCCTGATATTCCCTCATACTCAATCTGTGCGTGTGTGTGTGTGTGTATTAAGAGAGCGAAGAAAGATACTACACACAGCAAACGGGCGGCAAATTTATGGCCTCACAGTTCTCGCGCCGAAACGAGCACGGAAACGCGAACAGAATTGTGAACGGGAACGGAGCTTTTGGAGCTGTTATTGTGGTCCAACAAGCGCAATTTACGATCAGTTCATTTAGGTGGCCCATTGTCCCGTAATGTTTATGCAATGTTTTCTGATTTTATTTCAACAGCTGGAATTTGTAGACGCTGCCGCATCGCATTCGGCTTTCCTTATGGGCGTTTGGGAGCATGCCACTTTCAGCCTAAGATTGTGATCATACATATGTGATTCTTCTCTCTCCCCCTCTCTCTCTCTCTACCTCTCTCTCTCTCTGTCTCTTGCCTCCCGTTCTGTCCAAATATGTCAGAGCCAAAAAAAAAAAACGTGATTCGAACAAATTGTTATATCCTTAAAAAGCAAGCAGATTTGGTAGCCCAAAACTGGCATCGTATTATGGCAGTTGAGATGCTGAATCCTTGCAAAGATTCCCAGAGGGTCCATTGGGTCACACAATGGTGCAGCAAATACCTTCCGCCTTCCACTATCTTAGAGGTCCCCCGGGCCATTTGAAATCAATTTGAACCCATTTATGCTTCACACGACTGCCAAAAGCAGTCTGCCTCTTAGCCAAGGCTTGTTCTAGCCGTTGCCACTGCTGATGAGCAGACAAGTTTGGTGACTTTGTGACTTTCGGTTTCCAGACTTCCCAATTTCACATGTTGATTGTGTATGATGAGGAGGCGATTCCACTGTTGCATAGAATGTGTGTTACCGGGTCTGTATGTTAGCAATCCCACAACTGAATCTCAATCCAAATCCCAATCGCCCGAATGTGGCACAAACAGTAACAATTACCAATTGTTTATTTGGCTATACAACGTGTTGTTGATGTTGTTGCGGCTGCTGCTACTGTTCCGATTGTTGCAACAGTTGTAGAAGTGCAGCAGTAACTTGGTGGTCGTTCGCTCCCTGGCTGGCTTCATCGCTCTTCGTTCGTGGGCTGGCGACTCGGCGAATCCGTCAATGGCTCGTTATCTTGATCAGAAATAGCTGCAAATACTTTACCTCTGCGCTGTCTCCAATTTGTTTTCATGTGCTATGCTTTGGGGAAACTTTCCTTCTTCAAGTTGAACAAATTACAATTTATTTTCGTTATTCTTATTTTATGGTATTTTTCTAATTTTATTTAACAATAAATATACAACTATATAAATCGAATGAACCTAAGTCTTCTTTGTAAATATAAAGCTGCCAAAAATTTATTTGAATAATTGCGTTAAAATGTCATCAAAATTTTTCAAAAAAATATATTCTTTGGATATAAAAACAGCATACAATGTATTTAAATCGATGAAACGAATCGTTACTACGCAAAAGTTTCTTCGAAAAGTCAGCATTAATTTAAGTGGTGAGCTTTTTATACAAATTCGTAAATAAAAAAGCTTTTACCAACATGCTATAAAGATACCAATGGAATATTAAATTGCGTTTTTGCCGCCCAGATCAACATCGGCTCGTTGGTCTAGGGGTATGATTTCCGCTTAGGGTGCGGGAGGTCCCGGGTTCAAATCCCGGACGAGCCCAAGCACTAGTTTTTTTTTTTTGTATTTTTTTTTAACTTTTTTCGATAATAATAAAAGAAAATATTTAAGCTTTGGGCTCGTCCGGGATTTGAAAAAATATTGGAGATCTTCGCTCTGCTTAAAATATTACCTTAAACTTAAACTTTATCTTTATTGCTTGAGAGAATAGTTGCATCGTTAACTAACTAAAAATTGTAAATATACCGGTTATATGCTGTCCCTTGTTCAAATAGCTTTGTAGGCACATTTGTTCCAACTGGCTCGTTGGTCTAGGGGTATGATTTCCGCTTAGGGTGCGGGAGGTCCCGGGTTCAAATCCCGGACGAGCCCAAGTTAAGTACGAATTTTTTTTTTTTTGTAAATGAAAGATTTTTTTTTTTTATATCAAACTATAAACAATTATTTATACTTTATTAAATTTTGTTGCACAAATAACGACTTAAGTGTAAATAATATTAAATGTGTTGTTTTTCCCACTAACATGGTATGATTAAAATTCCATCAGAAGTAAAATATTTGATTAATACCAATGGTTAACAGAACAAATATTCAGAGATGTATTTATAAATAATTATACTGCATTTACATTTTCATATGCAAGTACATAAAAAATATGTATGCTGCAAAACAATTTTGATTATAAAGACAAAAAACACAACAAGTTACATATGTGTAAATTATGCTGATAATGCCATCTATATATAAATAGTTGAGCAAAATGATGGTTTTTTAGTTGTTCTTCGATTTGACCTAAAGACTACATAAGTAAATGACACATTTAATGGACATAGAAAGTTTGGGTAAATGTTACAGATATATATAATATATATATGATAATAGAATAGAATAGCTGATAAATACATAAATGTTTTTTTTTTGTTTTGCCAAAATGGAAATTCATTTTGTGCCAATAATTAATACGCTAATATGACGGACTGTTTGTTTGTTGTGAGTGCTGTTGTTGTTCTTCTTGTTGTTGTTGGTATTTTGATTAGTTTTTCCATTGCTCAACGTCCCTTCCAGTTATGGGCGGAGGGGGGCGAGCAGTCGTTGTTAGTGTTGTTTAACTCAATCTGTTGCTCTCAATCATCGTCTGTAGCGAAGTGAAGAAGCAGGCTCCTCTGCAACATCACCAACATCATCGTTCGTATTCCTAACCAGTTGTCTAACGATTTTCACATATTTACATGTTCCTTTTTTTTGTTTCATTCGACTTTTGCATTTGGTTTAAGTTTTTTTTTTGTTTTTTTTTTCTTTGTTATATGTTAAATATTTATAATAATT
The DNA here is from genome assembly GCA_035042405.1 of Drosophila demipolita. Lineage (NCBI taxonomy): Eukaryota > Metazoa > Arthropoda > Insecta > Diptera > Drosophilidae > Drosophila > Drosophila demipolita. The sequence goes on from JAWNLI010000069.1 coordinate 3,956,039, forward strand.
TATTTATTATTAGCACTAATTATTCTTTGGTTGTTCCACTGGTTCTGTTGTTGTTGTTATTGTTGTTGTTGTTGTTGTTCTTGGTTATGGTATTTATTTTCATTTGCATATTCATTTTCAATTGTTTTTTTTTTCTATTTTTGTTCTTTGTTTATTGTGCTTTTTCTTGCTGTATTATATTGTCAGGGTTGTGCTGTTGCTGTATGTTTATAACGGCATCCGTTTTATATATTCGTTTGTGACTGGAATTGGGTAAATTGTTTATTATTGTGGTTGATGCTGCTGATTCTGTTGCTGATGATGCTGGTGATGTCGTTATAGCAGTAGCCTTGCGAAGATTCTTTCCAAACGTCGAGTTGCCTTTTAGACCTTTTTTTTTTTATTGTGTACAAATGAAAATAAAAGAATGCAAAAATCTTGATCAGTAAAAGATTCGTACGAATTGATTGTTTTGCATTTTCCAATGATTATACATAGATGTGTGTGTGTGTGTGTGTGTATCTGTGTTAATGGAAACCAACGTGTGTTAACTTATATTTAATGCCAACAGAAATGCGCGTACATACAATATACTCCACACCAAAAAAAAAAAAACAAAAACAAAAAGAATAAACAGAGAATAGAAGAGAAGACAGATGGATAGTGGGAAGAATTACAAAGTGGGCTATGCAGATATATAGATATAGATATTGTAGAGAGCGACAGATATTGTAGACAGAGTGGAAAGAGTGTTGCGTGTTCGTCGGTGCGCAGAGCAGAGCAGAGATTGACAGGAAATGTGAAATGCATTTCGTTTACCTTGGAAACATAAACGATTCTGATATATGGCAAATATATCGCTTGGCTTGTAGCACGGCTCATATTTATAATCAAGCTCATCGATAGCGATTTCGACATCGACTTCGATTTCGATATTGTTGCCGGAATCAGAAATGTTTGCGGCAGACGCGCCTGGGCAATGACTTAGCTTATGGGAGGGTATCACAAACAGGTTTTCTTCCATATTGTTGGGGGCCGCTACGAGCTCTGCATCTGGGTCTATAGTTGTTGTTGTTGTTGTATTTGAAGTTGTTCTTGTTGTTGTGGTTGTTGTTGTTCTTGTTGTGTTTATATCAACCATTATTTGTGGTGCGCACTTAACAGGCTTTTTTTTTTTGGTTGTGATGTTGTGTGTGTTGTGGAAGATGGTAACAAAGTGGATTAGTTTTTGTTGTTTTTGTTTTGGTTTTGGTTTTGGTTTTGCTTTTTTCCTCTAATTTAGTGTTAGTCACAGGAAGTGTATAAAATATCTCATATCTCAGGATTGTACTAGGTTAATTTGTTGATGACTACACACCTCGCTATCTTGGCAGCCGGCATCGTCCTTGGAGCCTCTCGACAGGCCCTGCACAAAGTGTACATCGCTGCCAGGATCATCGGAGGCCAAATGAGCGCGAAATTGCTGATTTCTATGGATATGATATATCAGATTATATTATCATATCATAATATATTCTTATGTGTGGCACTTACCTCAGCTCCAGCTGTTGCATTTGCTGAAAATGCCTCAGCTTGCCATTGGCCAGATGCAATTTCTCCTCAAGTGCCGCATTTTCCACGCATTTGATCGAATACTTCTCGGAAAACGACAGAATCTCCAGTCGCAGTTCATCGAGCTCCTCCCTGCAAAGTGTGAGCCCATACTAAACTTATAATTCATGCGATCATTTTGGATACTTACTCCTTGAGCGGCTTGGCGCCATCTCCACGCATGTGCTCGCCACGTTGCACCTGACGCAGGAACTCCGCCTTGAAGCGTGACACCTCACGTTGCACCTCGCTCTGGTGGGCCTTTCGCATGGCATCCAGGGCGGCCAATGTTGCCTAGAAGTGAAAAGGGAGAGTCATTAATATCGCGCAAAGAGCAAAGAGGAATGAAATAATATATTGTTACCTGAGTTTCTTCGGCTAGAGCCGTTTCCTTCTCGGCCAGCAGATGCTCAATTTCCAGCTTGTGCTTCTCCTCCATGTCGCAAATGAGGCGACGATGCGATGACTCCATGGCGCTTAGGCCCTTCTCGCAAAGTGTCTAGAAAGGAGTGGGTTACATTTAGTTAAGGGGTGACTCAAATGCAGATGCCTGACATACTCTCAGCTGTTCAATTTCCGTCTGGTATCGCTTGCGGAAACTCTGCTCATCGGCGACGTTGGCGTGCTCGTGGCGATAGACCTCTCGGAGACATTCGAGTTGCTTTCCATGCTCCCTTTCGAGCAGATCGAGACGCTTCTCCATTCGCTTGCAGCGCTCATGCTGTCGTCCCAGCTCGTCGCTCAGCTCGTGGCGCTGCTGGAGCAGCTGTTGCTGCTCCTGTTCCTGGCTGGCACACTTCTCCAGCGCCAATGCCAATTCGCTCTCGCGCTGCTCGAGCAGCTGTTCGCTGCGTTGCAAATCCGTCTCCGTCTGCTGTTGCAGGGACGAGAGTTTCTCGACACGTTGCCGCAGCTCGCAGCACTTGTGGCACGAGTCCTGCAGGCAGGACAGTTCCATTTGCTCGCTGACCAGCACACACGTCTCTGTTAGAGCACGCTCCAGCTGCCTGAGTCCATCCTTGCGATCATTTAGGGGCGACACCGATCGTCGACTGCGCTGTCCGGCACGCAACTGTTGCAACTGGGTGAGACTCTGCTCCATCCGCTCCTTGCTGCTCAGGAGCACATGCTCCAAGCTGTGCAGCCGCTGCAGCAAATGAGCAGATGAGTTCAATGGCGATGACTGGCTGCTGGAATCGCTGCTGGACTCGGTGGATATGGTGGTGCTGATACTCTCGGCTGGCTTGCGCTCCACGGTTTCCCGTTGCAGCTCAGTGATCTTCAGCTCCAGCTGCTCCTTGCCCTTCAAGGAGAGCGAACGTCGTCGCTCCGACTTGGCCAGCTTTTGCTTCAGCGCTCGCACCTGTCGCTCCGAGGTGCTGTACTTGATGGTCAAGTCCTGGATGCGTGCGGCCATCAATTGCAACTGCGCCCCATCCTCCATTTGGCATCGTTCCAGTTTCTGCTGCAACGCCGTCTGTATCAACTCCAGTGCATCATATTGATTCTGGGACTGCTTCAATTCCCGCTTCATCGCACGAATCTCATTAACGGCCTTCTCGAAGCGACTGCGCAGCTCATTGTACTCCTCGGCGAGGGAGTCCCGCTGCAGGCAGTAGGGATCAATATCGCTGATGGTGGTCAGATCGCTGAGCGAGTCCATGCGTTTCATTTTGTGACGCTGCAGATTACTGAGACTGGCCACCTGACTATTGCCCGCCTGCAGTTCCCGCAGACGCTTGTACAAGCTTTCGTTCTCCTCGATGCCCTGGGCCAGGCGATCCTCCAGTTGCTTGATCTTGCACTGACTCTCCGTTAGTTGCAGGCTCAAGCTGTGCACTAGCTCCGCTGCACTCTGCTTAGCACTGACCAGCTCGCCATTCAGCTGTTGCTGTTGCTCCTGCAGCCGGGCCGTCAGCTCCTGCTCCGTCCGCTGCAGTGTGGTGAGCAACTCCGACATTCGGGCCTCCCGCAACTTCGCCTCGGTGCGCAGCGTCTCGCATTGTTGCTTGAGCTCGGTGCGATCCGGTCGCATCTCCTCGGGCACTGCCATCAGAGGCAGCTCATCGCTGGCCACACTATCCACAGTGCTGCGACGCGAACTGGGCGGCGAGCTGCGACTTCGCTTGTGCAGACTGGCCAGACTGCGATTGCGCAGGCAGCTCCTTAGCACGGGTGGCGACGGCGACAGCGGCGAACCCCAGTCAAGGCTATCCCTTCGGCCACCCTCCGATGCCGTGCGATACTCCTCGTCGGAGGAGAAATGCGGCGCATTTGCTGGCGTGCCCGGAGTGGCTGGACTGGTCTGCAGCTGCGCCTTGATAAAGTCCTGCTCGATGTCGCTCTGCTTGAGGATCGACGGCGGTGTCGAAGTACCCGGAGTTGTTGTTGGCGATGGACTCTCCAGCTGTGGCTGCTGTGGCAAACCTGCCGCACTGCGCAGCACCGCCAGCCAATTGTTCCTCGAGCTGGGCGACAGGCTGGCCAGAAACAGACGCTGCTTGTCCCACGTAATCAGCTGAAAGGCATGTTGCTTGGCAGCGTTGGGCTCTTCCACAACGGACGACAGACTGTTGACATCGAGGACACCATCGAGCACGCCACGTTCCTCGCAGAGCGGATCCCTGTAGTAGAAGAGAGCCGCTCCACTCAATGTGAACCAATGCTTGCTCCATTCGCCCGTCCGATTGTCCAGCTTCATCAGCCAGCCCTTTTTGGCATTCAACGACTCTTCGACACTTTTGCTCGACGGCTTCACTGTACACTTGCCGGACTTGCTGATGGATCTCAGTTCATCCGATTTGGCCATGTAGTTGGCGCACAGCTCGTCCAGATTACAGCCACCATCGGGATCACCACGTTCGTGCTGATAATGCTTGGCTGGCTTCAATTGTAATTGCATTCGATTGCCAACTTTTCCGCTCTTTGCACTTTCCCCTTGTTGTTGCTTAGGTTGTTGCTGCTGCTGTTGTTGTTGCTGCTGTTGTTGTTGCTGTTGTTGCTGTTGGGACACTAGAACTGTGGGTATCTTCTTGACTATTGCGGACACAATCGCTGGCGTTGAGTTGGCCGCCAGTGGTAATGACTTTGGTCTCAGATTAACAAGCGTTTGCTCGCTGCTCGCGTTTAGGGATTTGCCGGTGGATGTCAGCTGGAAATCGGTTTCATCACGCGATGTCTGGTATTGGTAATGATGTTGATTATTCAGCGCATTGTTGACAGCCGTTGACCAGCGTTTGTTCTGCTGTTGACTTAGGTTTGTTATCGTGTTCGCAATATCCTTAATTGTTTTCTCATCCCGGCGCATGTCCTCGATCAGCAGGCAGCCAGTCGGTTGAGAAACTGCAAAAGGACGAATAAATTCAATCGATTATTAAAATACATATATCATTTTATCAATCGCAATTAAGAGTGTCTCTTTATTTATTATTATTACTAGTCTTGATAAGGTTAAAAGGTTTCTAGTTCTGGATTATTAAAATATATATCAAAAGAACTCTAATTTTGACTATTTATTATTATTACTAGTCTTGATAAGGTTAAGAAGTTTCTCTTAAATTATCGTTTATATTTCTGTCAATAATTCGTTTGGCCTTCACATTTGGTAAGCGTTTTCATTAGCTGCACTGATTAACGAGTGTCTATTGGCCATAAGCTAGCAATATCTATGCCATTGAATGAGATTTGTTTTTAGCCAAGTTTGCCAAGTAGGAATCCACTATTTCCCTGGAAATGTTTATGCCATCCACAAAGCCATAAAATGTGGCACGGTAAGTTATTTGTGTGCAAATATAATAAAATTATTAAAACGGGTTGAATGGTAAGAGGATCCTCTCGAAGAGATGCGCGATAAGGCGAACAAGTTCTCGCACAGCCAAGAAAAAATAAAAAAAAAAAAAAAATGTGCAAAAAAAAAAAAATTGATTCGGTGAGGGTGTGAGCGAGATGGGTAGTGCCATAATTTTATTAACACCCAAACGAGTCCGGGGATCCATCCATTGGGGGAAAACATCAGCGGCAACGCGACTAAAGTTGTCCCATAAATATATATGATTACAAAATATATATTTAGACGTGCCCTTGTCCGCAGGTCCACACGACGTAGACCTGTTTTAGGTTTATTATGATTATGATACGAATTTCCGACTCTGTCTGGCCATTACAAGCCCAACGAGTCTGCGTTTGAGTGCGCATCAATTCGGTCAGTCGAACGAACAGGTTGAACTCTTTGGCTAACATTTTGGCCAATCGAACTTGCTGCATTTATCTTCATTATTGAGTTGTTGCCTCGGAGTCAGCGTAGAAAACAGAAACGCAATAAAAACAACAACTCAAATATTGCATAACGACGAATAAATACACTTTCAAGAGCAGAGCTTAAAAATGATTATATATTTACAAAGAAAAATAAGTTTATTATTATTATTTTAAAAATCCTAAATTTGCTAAGGCTGTTTCTTTTTTTTCCGAACACATATTCAAAGTGTTACGAATTTCATGAGAATATTGAAATACGAATTGCAAGAGTATACAAACCAAAAAAGAAATACGAAAAAAAGAAAAGACTTCTTGCTCTGTGAACTCCTTGGAGCATCAGCGTTGGATCATGTTGCCGACAAGGCGACGGTTGACTTTGGCTTGAATGACTAACTTGGCAAGCAGGTTCAAGGTTACTGTGCTAAATGGTGGGGTATGCCTTTAATTGGCCGACATGTCGGTCCTACTTAGTTGCCAAAGGCGAACCAAGACGGCAACGACGGCGACGTCGTCGTTGATTACGCTAAGCCCGAAAAGCTATGAGACCTCTCCATGTCTGTCTGTCTGTCTGACTGTCCACAATGGAATTTATAAAACTTATGATATTACACATACTGGCAGAGGCAGCATCTCGAGCACACACCAAAAGATAGACAGACAGCAAGGTCTGTGCACCAGTTCCAGACTAAATACAACTAATTTTATTTGCTATGATAATAATTACGTTTTCACAGCCTTTTTTTATATTTATTTCATTATGTTTTGTGGAGTAATATTTAAGCTTTTTGGGTTATCTGAAATGTTGACTAGGATTTGTTGAGTTCGCTTCTTGTTCACAAAAGTGATCTTGCTGCTTACTCAGCATATTTTTACTTAAGCCGATAGTCGCAAATTATCGATAACAGATATTTCAGCAAAGTGTAAATCGTTACATTTCAGAATTTTAAAGATAGAGTAGCCAAACCTGGAAGGATGTTTGCTATAAACCTTTTTTATAATTACCAAAAGCACATCTCTGCCGTAATTAAAGGGCTTCGAGGGAATGTTACTAGCTATACCAATTTAAGAGGCAAACTTGGACAGTAATTCTTTTATCTTGAATAGCTTATGGTAATAAAGTATTTTGCAGTTGGTTATGTCCGAGTGCAGCGATCTTTCTGGATTTGTATGTTAATTATTGCTGTTATTTAGTTTTGCATTTAGTATAAAATATATATATAAAATATATACATAATAATCTAAGTTCGTTCAAGGTTTGCCGTAATAAAGTACTCGAAATATTTTTATACTTTCTAATTAAAAACACATTTGATTAATTAGTGGAGCCATTTAGTTGGTCGGAACAATCAACTCAATAATGGATTCTTGTAACCAAGATTAAAATGGACCCAGCACCGCCTTGGCATAATAAATAATCAAATTGCAAGTTCATTTGGGCAATGAAACAGAAAATTGCCTTCTCGCAATATGAATGTCTGCACTTCCTCCAACTTCCACCCCTCTCTCTCTATCCTCAGCTCAGCCGCGTTGCACGTCCAGAGCTCCTGGTGCTGGCCATGTTGACAGCCTTGGGCAACCCTCACACGATGACTTTGAATAATTTCTAACTGAGGGAACGTTGCATAAATTCAGTCTGGCTTCTTGGCCAGTAAACGAACTCGTTACACTTATGAATATTGATTGGTTATTGGTGGCCCCAGTCTGCAGTCTGCAGTCTGCAGTCACTCGCATCGTTATCTATCTATGTGCATATGTGTATCCGCCCCTTTGAATTCTACGAACCACTAACACACATACATACCTATATACACACACATGTGCATATATATGTATATATTGAGCTGTTCCTGTCATTTTGCATTTGGTGCTCCACACAAATGGCAGCTCCACTTAAATGTCGGTCTGCATTCGGTTTATTAATTATGGCATAAAGTGAACATTTTCTACCCATTTCTGATTAGCAAATTTATTATTTTTCATAGAGTTTTCGTTTTTTGTTAGTAATTCTCACACTAGCTACCAACTACAATTGAGTTCATTAGAAACTAATTTATATTTTATAACTTTGCATTTTGTCATTTTCGTAGTAGTTTTAAGGTTTCAGCCGGCCAGCTCTCTTGGTAAAAATTATGCTGTCTTTGGCCCATTCTTTGACTGCATCAAGCCAAGATTTATTTGCACTGTAAACTGTAATTATTCAGTTTGTGGCAACTGCCGTGGAACGCGCCCATTACAAGTTCCCCCACGTACTGCAACAACAACAAAAACAACAACAACAACAACAGCCAACGTGTCCGTTTCTTTGTTCAGGTCTATGTCCAAAGGCGACTATCAAGTGCCGGACTTGTCTTGCCACCAGCCCTAGCAACAAAAAAAAAAAAACAAAACAAAAAAAAAACAAAAAAAAAGCAGAAAAATTCAGTGTTTGCTGCCTAATTTTGCTGTGCCGCCTGGGGCTATTAGCTGAATAGATATACCTACCCAGTCAGCATACAATCCTTGTCGTTGTGCATTTTAATAGCTTTCGCCGAGCCGAGTCAAGCCAAGGCAAGCCAAGCCAAGCCAAACTCTTTCATTCAGAAAATTTCTGATGGAGCCAGTAAATTGGCTCATTTGCACACTTTTGTTTTTGATGTAACGTAATTTGTTTGTGCCACATTACCCCAATCATACTGCACTTTACCCCTTTGGCAGATGTGACTGTTGACTGATTGTTCGCCAATAAACAATAACATTCATATGTGATACAATTTATTTTAATGTTGACAATTAAGTCTATACATTTTTAAACATAATCTTTAACTAAATCTGGCCGATTAGAACTATTTAAATATTGACTTTCGATGTTTTGGCCAAGTCTTGAAGTGTGCAGACTGAGTGAGAAGTGGTAAAGAGCAGTAACCTGTGCACAACATACATAGTCCAGCGCATCTATGTGTGTGTCTTTTTGGGCCAACAATTCGCAGCAAGAACAACAACAACAACAACAACAACAATAGCATAAGAATGATGTAGATACACTATAATTTAAGCGTGAATATCATTTTTCCATGAACAAGTATCCTCCTGCAGCAATGTATGTGAGAACATTCACAGTAACTGCAATTACCAGGCTGAGCCACAGCCAGTCAGCTCTGTTAACTCAGAATTCAGAGCTTGGCTCAGAGAGTTAACTCGAACCTAAGCAAGGGCACGGGGCCATTTGGGGCATTCTCTGTGTACAGTTTGTATGTGCATGTGTGTGTGTGTGTGTGTGTGTGTCTGCTGCATCTAAAGAAAATTTATGAAGCCTACCATTAAGTAGGAAGCTGGGCAAAAGATGCCCTGCACGTTTGTGCCTTGAGTTGTTGTTACTGTGTGAATTCAAGGTTAATTTCGTAGCTGGGTCTTTAACTAGCTGCACGCACCGTCTGAAAACCCCAAACCCGCTTCGCCCTTCCCCCATCGCCCTACCCATCCTTCAACTACACCCTACGTTGCCCTACGCAACAGTCGCGACGCTGAGCCTCCCTCACGCCACCCAGCCCAGGCAGGGCATCTGTCTGGGCTGTGCTTGATAATTTTGATTGCTGCAAGCCATAAATGATCATAAAAATTATAGCAGCTGGTCCAAAGAGGGCAGTGAAAAATGAAACAAGCTCAATCTAGTTTCGTCACGCCGACTACTCAATACTCTTTCAGTCTAAAGTCAACCACTTTAATTAGTAATTTTATGATTTATTGCAGTTCTGCTTTTGATATTTATTGTTGGGCTTTGCAAATAGTAGCTGATAATAAAAACTGAGAGATAAGCGAATAATTTGCTGATAGAGAATACATTGAACAACCCACTTGCCGCCTAGGCTAGGGTATACAGACAGAACAAAAGTAAAAGTAACTTTATCATCTTTGTAATACATATAAAAAAATTAGTGTGTGTGTGTGTGTGTGTGTGTGTGTGTCAGAGGCATGGCTAAAATGTTCTTACAGTTCTGCCAGTAGTTATTAATGTCTAGTTAATTATGAATTCTTCGGTGATCGTTGCATTGCTTTGAAGTTGAATATTATTTTATATTCATGTAAGTCTACATCATAAGTCTATCAGAATGAAAATTTATATATTATTATATATATATATATATGTTATATATTATCAGCTTCAGTAAAGCAGTGCAGTCGTCGCCAAAGTCAAGGTCATTCAAAATATTCTATTTCTGAACACAGTTTTGAAGTCACTTAACAGTTCTGCAATCACAAATATATATATTATATAAAACTTACCCCGATTTGTGATCTCGTTGCCAGCATTACGATTGTTCTCATCCTGGCAACTGGATGATGAGGAGACCTTTGTCTTCCTTGACGTGGACACTTGCTGCTGCTGCTGTCGATGGTCATCTTCCTCTTCCTCATCCTCACCAGTCTCGACACCGTCGTCCTCATCATCGTTGGCGGTTGCCGTGACTGTCAAACTAACCGTATTCGTTGAGCTGGAATCATCGAGATTACCCAGCAGATTGCCAGCCGACTGCGAGGACGTCAGCGTGTCCTTGTGATATGAACTATGGCGATTACCCAACTTAATTGCCATGTCCACATTTGTGGACTGCCGCAGACAGCTGATCTGGCCACCTGGGAGTGTGGTGCTGCGCTTGTGTCGACCCTTCGACTTGGGGAACGCAGTCAGTATGTTGAGCCACCACTGCGACTCATCCGGACTGATGCCCTTGACGAAGGTGACACGCTCCGGCGCAGTTATGGCAATGGAGTTTGGATGGCCGGTCACTTCCTCGGCGCTGCTCACTTCAAGTACTTTGGTCATATCAATGCAGGCCTGTGGCACTGTCTCGGGCTGCAAAATATATACATGAGAATCATATAGAAATCTGATGGTGAAGATAAAGATCTTATAGAAATCTGATGTGGATAGGGGTTACCAAGGCATCGTTGTAATTGGCAATTTACTGATGCTCTTATCTCTTATGAAATCTGATCTGATTAAAATCAGTTTAGGGATAAAGCAACCTTTTTTAAAAGTCGCAAAACTATCTTTTTTTTTAATACTTTTTTTTTATTAACTTTGCCTGCTATTGCCTGCTTATAATTCTCAAGCACTCAATATAATTCTTACATCAAAGATAGACTTACATAATCATCCACTGAATAAGTCAGTTCACCATCATCGTAGAGTACAAACCATCGTCTTTGCCAACGCTGAAAATATAAAAGAAAAATGTAATATTACTATTTATTTTATGCAAATTAGAGATTTCCTATTTTAAAATAAGCAAAGTTAATTTATAATTTATTTGAAGCAAGTTATAGATTTCTTATTTTAAAATAAGTTAACTTAATTTATTGCCATCAGCTGTATCTGTAAATAGTTTATAATCCCCCAATTGCGATCGACTCTACTTTTAAAAGTTACTCTTAAGTTAATCCAATAATTTACAATTACACAGGCATAGGCATATATAAAAAAATATATATATATATATATATATATATATTTATATATATATTAAATATTTATGTACGCATGTATTTGCATATCAGACAGACATTTGCGATGGCTCGTCCTTTGTCGGATCATTACCATTTTAGGTCTACCTACGAAAGGTGGTGAAGGTAAATTATTGCCATAGGTTGTGTGTGTCGGCGCACACACACACACACACACCGCCCCCATAGAAGAAATCATAATTCTTTCGGTTTTCTGCTGCCGTCATTGCTGTAGAAATTACCAGCCAATGCCTTTTTGCTGGTTCTGATTGTTATTGTTGTCGCAGTTGAATACAGGAATCATAACAAATGCAACAACAACAACAACAATAACAACAGCAACAATAACAACAACAACAACAACATTATACACAGTCTACAAGTATTCGCGATACTCGCTGTGGCTGCAGTGATATTTATGGTTCTAGTGATATTTATGCAAATTGCTAAAAGTCAAAGCAAATTAAGCCCAGGCTTCAAGAAGATGACGTTGAAATGTTGCATCGTTGTCCAAGTCGCCACAGTTTACTTCACTTTTATTACACACCTTGTTTCCCCCTCCCAACAACTTGCAACAATAACTATTGTAATGGGTATAGGTTCCTGTGTGGTGTGCCTGTGTGTGTGTGTGTCTGTGTGTGTTTCCACGTTTTCCTTGCACAAGCTTCTCACTTAATGCTCCAAATCAAATTGCAACTTTATTTTCACCCGAATGATCTTTCATAGAGCACATAACAGAAATTAGGGAATATTCAGGACTGGGCCCAAGTGGATTTTTATATTGTGAAATTCTATATATGGGGTATAGAGAAAATTTTTAAGTGTAATAGATATCGACTTTTTGTAGTTTTTTCCCTATTTAAATATTATTAGAATTCCAATATTTGTATATTAATAAAATTAATTTGGTTTGGTAAATATCCCTAACTTATTGACTACACAAATAATTAATATATATTTTTCAAATCTAGTCTCCTTGATAATCAAATGCGAGATGGATGGAACATGGCAAAATAGGTCAGTAATTGTCTGGAATCTCGCTTTTACTTAACAATTCTTGGTGATTATTTTTAGCACTCAATTGCAGTTGGCGTGATTGCGGCTCAGAAGCTATCCACTCCCAACTAGAGTGATAACCCGGCCAAGTGTGAGATGTCTGATAACAGGCCATATTGGCTTGAGACCTGGGGGGTAATAATTAGTGGAATATACATATATATATATACATATATCAGTGATGTTTAATATAAACTAATTGCATTTATTGTATTCAAATCATTTATTATACGTGTACAAATATTTTACTTTTATGTTTAGGTATCCAATATTATAATATACTAATGCACTTCCACTCTCCTCGAAATATTTGTAAGAACTCAATTTCAAATGTAAATATAAAACTTTATATAATATCTGGATAAATAGCTCTTTAAGATTCGCAACGCGTATCAATATTGTATATACACTTGCCAAAGCACTCTTTCAGTCTCTGCGCCCTCAATCTATAATAATAATAATAATGCAAATCAACCACGACCAATCTGCGTTCAGAACAAAAGCAACAACAACAACAACAGCAACAACAACAAACATGTCGATTTATATTGCTTTGACATTCAGTGAAGGTTGGGGTTTTTAAGCGTGCCCCGCTCTCTGCAGCTCAGTTTCACTTCTATCTCATTATTCAGCTCTCCTTCCCTGTTTATTCTGTTATATTGACACTAAAGCTTTACACGATTTCAATAGCTTCTCGGATGTGTTGGTATAAAAGGTGCAACTTGCATTGAGAACACTGATTGTTGTCATTGCGGTGGATGCACGCCGAGCGGACAAAATTCAAGTTCATCATTTCAATATTATCAAAAAGTAAGTAAAAGTCCAGACTAAGACAGGTGGCGTGGGGCAAACAAAACGTAATCTGAATTTTCTGTGTGTGTGTGTGTGTGTGTGTGTGTGGATGCATCTAAAAACAGCAGGCATCAAAATAAAACAAATACCGGGTCACGAAAAGAGCTGACAAACGTCAACATTACTGATAAACAGCTGGAAGCAGTCACCTATAAGTAGATGGGATCGACTGGCCAAACTAACATTGTGTCTCGCATTCTCTGGCCGAGCAGGTGAACAGAGTTGAGGGCATCACTGAAACAATGGTTATCGCTAACAGTAACATCATCTTTGTGGCTGGTCTGGGCGGCATTGGCCTGGACACCAGTCGCGAGATTGTCAAGAGTGGCCCCAAGGTATGTTATATCCTGTAAAAATCTCTGGAATACGAAGAAATTCTTATTGTGATAATTCTTCTTCGTTTAGAACCTGGTGGTGCTCGATCGCATTGACAACCCGGCTGCCATTAATGAGTTGAGAGCCCTCAATCCCAAGGTGACCGTTACATTCTATTCCTATGATGTAACCGTGCCGCTGGCCGATACCAAAAAGCTTTTGAAGACAATCTTCGACAAGCTGAAGACTGTTGATCTGCTCATCAACGGTGCTGGCATCCTGGACGATAATCAGATTGAGCGCACAATTGCGGTGAATTTCACAGGTACAGTGAACACCACCACTGCGATCATGGATTTCTGGGACAAGCGCAAGGGCGGTCCAGGTGGCATTGTTGCCAACATCTGCTCAGTAACTGGCTTCAACTCCATTTACCAAGTGCCCGTTTACTCAGCCTCAAAGGCGGCTGCCCTAAGCTTCACCGGTTCCCTTGCGGTAAGTAAATATATAAATATATAATTATATATATATAATTCAGCAGTTGGCAATCCATAAAATCTTAACAGAAATTGGCACCTATTACGGGCGTTACGGCATATTCCATCAATCCGGGCATTACCAATACCGTACTGGTGCACAAATTCAACACTTGGCTGAATGTTGCGCCACGCGTTGCCGAGCTGCTCCTGGACCATCCCACACAGACAACGGTGCAGTGCGCCCAGAACTTTGTGAAGGCCATCGAAGCCAACCAGAATGGTGCCATCTGGAAACTGGATCTTGGCCGTCTGGAAGCTATTGAATGGACCAAGCACTGGGACTCGGGCATCTAAACAATACATGAAATCTGTACAAAAAAGCGAAACTGCATTATCAAAATTTGATTCATTTAAATCAGGCTTATATACAAATACATAAATTCTTTTCATTGGTCTTCTCTTTATAATTGAAAATTGGATGACTTTTAATCAAAGAAGTTTCGCTTGCGGGCAAATCAAATAAATAAATCTGAATTTTCTGACAAACGTCTGCTAGAACAAAGGCTGATAAACAAATAAATGAAAGATTAAACTTGAACAAACAAAAACATCTGATTTGTGTGATTTGGTGATATTTTCTTCAATGTGTTTAATATTGCTGGACAAAACTAGAATAAACAAGTAGAATACACAGAGCTGGCAATATTTAACTGAAGAGTTGATAAGACAATTATAAAAACATTACAATTGTAATAATCATAATAATTGTATAATCAAGATTATAGCGATTATAACAGAATCTACGCCTATAACAAGCTATTATATGGAAGATATTGTTCTAAAATTTTAGTTTTAGTTTGGCTTGTTTTTTTTATTTTTTAGAAAAATTAAATTATTTCTTTTCTGGTTAACGCCTGGGTGTATACGGAAAATTCCACATTTCTTAAGCTTTATTATATCGGAAAGGGTGGCTATTTGTGTAAGCCCATCTAGATCCCAAAAATTAAGGTATATCTTTCTAGAGCAGCTTTACGGTCGAATCCGAAATACTTGCAGTCTTCAGCTTAAATTCAGAAAGTTAAATTTATTTAAAAAATTTATTGATAAATGAGGACAGAAACACAGATAAGCAGTGACGTACTGTTTGTATACGATATAGGGGGAGGAATGGGATCTTCAAATCTCTGTTAAATGAATTTAAAATATATGCCAACGCCTGAAAGTATGCTGCTTATAATTTTATAAATACGTTTTTAAACTATCGATGTTTTTCTCAAAAAAATATAAATATGTATTAATAATTTTTAAAATAAATAAATCCGTTCTTTATCATTCGCTATACGCATTTTTTTTACGATGATTATATAGAAAGCTTAATATTTGGGCATATTAATTACACGGTTTATTGCAGGTTATCACAGATATTTACAAAAAGGTGCATATTAGATAATAATAATAATTGAAAAAATGAAAAAAAGAAAACGTAGTTTTCTTAAGGTTATTCATGTTTTTATTATTAAGTTTATTTTGAGATAACATTTTAATGATTTTTAATATTTTTTAACTTGTGGGAAAATTTTCCTTTGCTTAAAAATATAATTTGAAGATTACAAGTGTGATTGTCCCTGAGTATTCATGATAAACTAATAAAATCAAATATAATTTATAATTATATTAATTTATAATATAATTTATCTTAAAAAGATTAATTTGTATAAAGAAGACACTTTGTTTACCGAAAAATTAGTCGGTGGGAAACTAACACCAATCTTATGTTAAAAACGAATGAATCGGGTCCAATTAAATGTTATAGCAGGTCACTTGTATTGCAGCTAAGAGACTACTTGCCACGTTGGCACACTTCCAACTAGCCAACTGACAGTCGACAGTCGATTGTCCATTTTTGCCGCTATTAAGGGGCATGCCGCAAGACGAGCGGCAAAGCCAAATAAAATCTGGCAAAGCTGTCACATGGCTGCAGGCCAGGTCAGAAAGGCGTATTTGGCCGAAGTGTGATGGAGACAATTGAGTGCTGCCCATTTCGGCATTTTTTATGCCCAGCTGTTGAATAATCAATATCCAATAACCTTCTTCCACTTTTTGCAGCAAGCTGCTTTTCTTTTGGGGCAGCGTAATCGATTAATCACTGTGAGAGAACCGTGCAAATGTAATGCATGTTCTCCGTATAACCCTTAAAATGGGTGTGTGTGATTTTAATTAATAGTCTTTTTAATGAGCAGATAGTGGACTGCAGTTTGAATATGAATATACCAGAAAAGATATAACTATTTTAATACTAATTAGTAATTAAAGAGCAAAGCCAAGCTTAATATGTGTTGCACACGAATATAAGCAAAAAGTTTTCAAATATCAAAGAGCATAAATTCGTCGACTTGCTTTTTTTTATGCCTTGATTTTTTATTTTTTAACATTTACCATTAAAAATATTGTAGCGGCATCAGCAGCGCGCCTCCTGCACGGGGATTAGACCTAAACATGCAACCGGTTGAGCGTCAGGCGCAACAACAAAAAATATTAAATATAAAATGAAATACTAAAAAAAAAGATGATAAAATGCAAAAAAAAAAAAAAAATATGTATGCTAGCGCAGTAGGTGGAGATTAATCAAAGCGCTCTTTAAATTGCAATACGTGCTTGGTCACCAGGCATTTTTACTAATTAACCCGACGGATGCACGCCACCAAGCCAAAAGATTACAGCTATTATGCATGGGACAATTGCCCAGACGCCATAACATAAAAGTTATGGCTAAAGTATGCTTTCAATATGAGCACTTGATACCTGAAATCATATACCTTAAATTATAGTCAAAGTATGTCAATTTTTTAGAAAATTAAATTAAATTAAATTAGGTATATTCTACAGTTAAATTGGAATATGAATCTAAGCCAAAAGAAACTTTTGAAGGTAATTGCTAATCGATTTTGCTTTACAGAATAACATGTGTTACTCACAAGTCAGCAAATTAGCAGACAGCCACATAAAATGCTTCAAAATTATCCCAAAGGGTTCACAGAGGGGTTTCCCCGCCCGTTTTCAGGCCAAAGTCATCTCTAATCAGATGGGACAAAGCCAAGTTTAGGCTCAGCTAGGAAAAAACGCGCAACTATGTATGTACACATGTACTAGATGTGTATGTACACCGATCCTTAACCGGTCCACACACAATGAGGAAGTAAGTTTTACTCAACGTATCCGTAGCATGTGTCGTCTGCATCTGCATCGTCAAAGTTGGCCAATTGATCTGGCCAGTAAGCTGAGACAGACAGACGATGTCGATGACGATATCTACACCAATTGTGAGCCTGGACCGGGCTGGGCTGGGCTGAGCTGAGCTGGGCTCCCCAAGCAGTTGCCGTTCTGTTCTGTATTCTGCTGCTGTTGCGTGCAACGTGCAACGTGCAACGTGCAGCTAAGGGAATTGCATTGTGGCAGATACGGTTCTTCAGCACACAATGGGTATGGTATGAGCTGCAGCTGCAGCATTGTCTATTGTGCGATAAAAACTGAGACCACAACCATTCGAGCAGATTGTTGATTGTTGGTGATGTAAGTCGCAATCGTTGCATCAATCTTGGCCAGTAGTTCAACATTAACTGTTATTAGTTGCACTTTTCACATGCAATTTTATTTTGGCATGAATGGGTGGTATTATTACACTCGCGTGCCTTGACGAATTCTCGATATGCTTAGCAAAAATATTATTATAGTATAAACAGAATTGTGAATAAAACAACAAATGTTCACTTTTGCATTGAAATTTTGATTTTTGTAGAAAACTAAAAATGCTTTTTTTAACAGCAGCATTTTTCCACATAATTACATTAAATAAAATACGTTTTTCATGCAAGCATTTTTGGATTTTGCGAAGGTATTATTTACCTTGTTAAATTAATCAATATATACACACATTTTGTTATTACTATTTCGGAATTTATGTTGTGCAAGCTGGCAAGGAAAATGTGGCCGAAAAACCACTGAAGCTCAACGCCAATCAAATGTTGCGTGTGTTGAAGGCAGCATTATCTGCTAAAAGCGAATTGTGCAACGATTGCCAGCAGCACCAATAAAAATTGAGTTGAGCAGGCGCAGCTATCCCATATATATATATATATATATATATACAATACATGGAAACTATCTATGTCATAGATAAATGTATAAGAACACACAAACACACACACCCATAAATGGGGACCGCAGAATGCGGCCCAAAAATAAAGTTATCGATGCGCTAGATAAATATGTATGTACAAAGTATGTATACAAACTTACAAACGTACATACATACATAGATGCACAAATACATTTGTAAGCATAACGCCTCGTGAGGAATGCTAGAGCGAAAACCACCTGGGAAATGGCGAATACCGCAAAATGCATCTACCGTTCAGCTGTGCTCTGCTGTGCTGTGCTGTGCTGTGCTGTGCTGTGCTGCGCTGTCTTGCTTCTGCTAGAAAACTCATTCAGTCATTAAATGCCGTTATCTGCTGATTACACAATAAAAGCGACCATAACAACAACAACAGCAACTACAATGGCAACAACAACAACAACAATCGCAACAACAACAACAGTAACAGCAGCAGCATCAAGCAACAAAGCTACTGAGCGCCCAAAGCGAAGAGAGAACCCAATTCAAGCGCGTCTCTAGAAGAATTACGATAGCAACACACACACAAACACACACACAAACACACAAATAGAGAACAGCTAAAACAACAAAAACAAGAGGAGCTCGCAATAATATAACGTAACATTTAGAACATCTTTGTTGTGGGCTGCACACAACAGCAGCAGTGGCAGCAGCAGCAGCAGCAGTGGCAGCAGCAGCAGTGGCAGCAGCAGCAGGGGCAGCAGCAGCAGGGGCAGCAGCAGCAGTAGCAGCACCAGCAGTGGCAGCACCAGCAATGGCAACAACAAAACCAGCAGAAAAAAAAAGAGGCGCTCAACATTGTCTTGACTGATGATGGTGCTGGAGGTAGGGCAGGGTGGAGCCAGGGTGCGGTTGCTGCCAGATTTGTTACGTTCGCTGTCTGTTTTGCCTGTCTCTCTCTCTCTCTGTCTCTCTCTTTCTCTGCGTGTCCATCCGTCCATCTGTCTGCTTGTCGCCCAGGCAAGGATGTGTCAGAACAACTTCCCGAAACTTGGCAATACGCCGACGTTTGAGCCTTTCACCACGCATTGCTGCGCTTAGCAGGGGCTCTCCAAGAAGTAGTACGCAATTGCGCAGCAACTAAGAATAATGCATACAATCACACAGATACACACACACACACACAGAGGCATACACATCACTTCTGGTTCTCCTCTGACCACTTGCCGCGCTTGAGAGCGTAATGAAATCGAGATATAATTGAATTTAAATAACAATTAAAATATATATATGTACATATATATATATACCATATACTAAAAAAGGAATTTAAACTCAGCATTGGGTATATCGCGCCCACTGTGCAGGCCGAGCCACAAATAGTCAATGGCCACTTGCGAAAATTTGGCGTGTGGTATTTTTGCATAGACTAAAATGTCACTTTAGCTTAGCGGCAAAGCAAAGCTGATGAAGACAGTGAGAGAGAGAGAGAGAGAGAGGGAGGCAGATAGAGAAAGAGAGACTGAGAGAGAGAGAGAGAGAGAGCTTGGGGAAAACAAAAGGCTTTAAGGTCGTTTGGCACAGTGCACAGCATCTCGCTGCGAGCTGACACAAAAATGCTGTTCGACTGTTGTTCGGCAAATGTGGCAAGGCTATGTATGTGGTAGGTGCAAGAAATCGAGTCTTGCATTGCACCAAATCGAGTCTCGCTGTGCTCTTTGCTTATGCCATTAGTTATTAGACCTGGTCAGTGTGTGTGCGTCTCCCCAGAAAATCAATGTGTTTGCCTGTGTGTGTGTGTGTGTGTCTTTTTATGCCGTTGTGGAATTTTCAACAAGTTTTGTGCAGCGTAAAATGTTAAAATATGATATTATCCAAGCAGGTTGGCCAACAAAAAAAATGAGTTGCCAAATGGCGTTGCATTTCGGTAGGTGAACAAACTGCTCAGCGTTTTTCGTTATTTTGGTAGCTCATATTTGTCAGTCAAAACAAAAAGCTTTTACATAAAATAAACTCAGTATTCCAATTAACGTTTCTCAGAAAGGCATTGACATGAAGTAAAATTTATTAAATCGGTTCAAAATTTAAAGTATACTGGAACTTTCAGCTGGGTACAAAATAATTATCTGTTAGACTACAAAAATAGTCGATTGTTAGGAAGGTATTGTATGATCGAGATCTTTAGACATATTTTAAGATAAATAAAATTGATCGAAAAAACATAAAATTTTCATTATAGATTAAAAAACTGTTTTCATTATGTTTAGTTTAGACTTTAGACTGTGTGTTTTTCTCAGTGTAAGCGTGAGTTAATGCAATTGAACTTTTCGCTAACGAAGGTCAATTGTTTTTCGTATGTATTATGTAGCTTATGTGTTTGTCATATAAATACATAAATTTATTGCCAGGCAGCTGTATGAGCTAATTATAAGACTACCTCCCCGATATACCCCAATTGTTGCCACTTGGCTTTGGCTGCCAAGCAAGCGGATTGAGTCAGTATAAAAATATTGAGAAACAAAAGAAAAAAATGAATTGGCATTTATGAGAACACTAATTGCCTCAATTAGCCGCAGTGGCCAAAGCCCGCTGAGCCCAGTAACAGGTGTGCTGCCAAGCGTCAAGCCTAGCAACAAGTTGCGCAATGTGTCAGCCAATTGAGATAAGTCGATTCGAATCGAATTCGAATCGAATTCGAACACAATTGTTCAGAAAGTTCACAGCATTTGCGGTCACACACCCCCTGCCTCCCTTGGGATGTCAATTAGACTTTGAGTTGACCTTGAATTCGTTGGAGCGCATATCTCGGAACTTACTTAATTGCAGCTGAGTGCAGCTGGCATCTCTCTCTCTCTCTCTCTCGAGGCGGCATTGGGTTACTCAACTCGAAAAAGGTAAAATGAAAAGAGCCATTAATAACTGCAAAGATGTTGGCAACCAAAAGCCAAGCCAGAACACTTCCTCATTGCCAAGAACACCGCCTAATCTTACAAGCCATTAAAAACAAGGCAAGTATCCACAGATACCTGGTCAGAGACCCAAGGCCTAGGTTTGTGGAACTGAACTGTATACGGTACGTCTTTCTCATACCAGGACGTACTCTTCTCGCTCCCATAATGAATTGTCAATCATTATGTAATCTTCGAGTAAAAAATGATGCAGCAGGTTTTCTTTTTCTTTTCGTTGTATTTTTGTGTTTTTTGTGCTTGGTTTTTGTTTTTGTTTCTGTTTGGGTCCGTTCTCTTTTAGCGGTTGGCTTGAATATACATAGAACGTAGAACGCATTGGCCAGAATGCGTGGGCAGCATCATTTTTTGTTAGACAGAAATACAGAGAACTGTCTGTGGAGCATGCGTTTTAGATCTTTTGCCGTGGCATGTGGCGCTAACTCAGCTCTCTCTCTCGACCAAATGCCCAGACCATCATTTATAACACGGACAGCATCAGCTGCAGTTTCCACTTTGACTGCATCTTCAGGCACCTTTTTTTAACTGAGGCAAACCAGAGTGCCCAACTGGGAGATACCTTACCATAAGGGAAAATCTATGAATTGCTGTTTTTTCTACATATTTTATTTAATTAATACAGGGTATACGAAGAGCTTTTTTTTAATCTTGAGTTTATTATGGCGGCTCATTGATTTGTGTTTGCCTGACGATAATATATATGGCCAGCGCCCTTTTGGCACATCAGAGCAGACGCAACATGATGATGAATGCCATAACTGGGGCTTCATAAATTCGAGCTTGTTTGTGGCAGACAGCAGACTCGAAGAGGGGCAACGTGAGTTATTGGGCGGCAGCTTTGCCTGGCTTGTCAACACAGCACACACACACACACAGCGATGGGCAGACATCTGTAATTTTCGTAAAGTGGGTGTGTGTACCAACAATTGAGGGAAATAAGCTATACGAAAATTACCTTCACTGAATTTATTACATGTTACTACAGCTTGCAATTAAATTCATCGATAATCGTAGATTTGTAATCAAGTGTTTATATAACTGCAGCTGGCTAACAATATTAGTTTACACATTATCATTAAATAATGCAATTAAAATAAAAATGTTGTTGCTTATTAAAATTACGACAAGTGTTGCGATGCGATCAATTGTCGTGTGTAAGATAAATCCAGTTAAATCGTAATTTCAGTAATTCCAATAAAAAGTGATTAGTTTGGGTATTATGCAATTAGATCGTTGGGCAGCGGATATCATTAGCATAACGCTCCACATTTTCAGAAATGATTTCGCACATTGATATTCGCTGATTCGCCGTCTGTTGGCAGCCGGACGGACGGGGTGAGGAGAGCCGCTGTCACAACAGCTTCCTCTCGACTATTAACTTGTCAGTGGGCTTTTTGAGCAATTTGTGCGCCTATTGCAACAGCAACAACCAGCAACAATAACCGCAGTTGGGGTCTGCCTGCCTGCCTGCCTGCCTGCCTCACCTCTGCCGAGCACCGACAAGTTTGCCCAGTCGTCAATCATTTTCATTTTGCTAAACGTGCCAAATGGCCAGGAGCGGAAATTGCCAACTTTTATGGCTATGATATTGGAGCTTATTAAGTGCGCTTATAATGTATATGCTCAATGTGGTTGCAACATTGTCATACTGCTGCCAACTGCCACGCCCCGATACGTAATCGTTCAGTGTAAAAAGTGGGCGGCCGACAGTAGCGTGAAAAAAATATAATAACGTAAATGCGGACAAAATAACAAACAGGCCAAGTAATTATGGTAATACAGCAAAAATTCATAATTATCAAATATCTTCCTGTTCATTTGGCCTTAGTGTTAAAAAAAAAAATTATGCATTAATATTGCAAAATAAAATTGAAAAAAATTGATCAACAAACTGACAGGCAGTAAATTAATAAAACAGCTAAAGTTTTCAGCCATGTTGCAGAAATTTCTTGCCAGCGGAAATCGATTTGTATCGATATTTGCGAAAGGCGACGATTTATTTCAATAAAATAAACTGGAAAACTTACATTCTAAGTAGCGAATCGACCTTTGTGCTGATCATGAATATATATAAATACATATTTACAATTTGAACAATTATATTTATTACATCCTTTTATACATTTTCAATGGTTTTAGGGTATACAAATTATTCACCTTTGTGCAAATTAAATTCGGCTAAAAGCTAACTAGGATTAAGTATCGAATTGAAAAAAAAACTAAAAGCAAATTTCGGTTAATATAAATCTATTTTTATAATAATTTTTTATGGTTTTTTCTTTTGACCGATTAAAAAACTTTAAGTAGAAAATTTGGTATTAATCTTGGTTTAGTAGCTCCAATAAATTAGTTCCTTAAGCACACTTTTCATATTGTGCACCATAGAAGTAGGAAGCAGTCAGAACTCTTAACTCTTGATGAATTCTCGTTCTTCATCTTAAAACGTAAGTTTTGGCTCAGTGCACAAATGCTGTTTTTTTTGTTGTTTTTTGTTGTTTTTTTTTTTTTGCAGTTTTGATGAGCACATTACAGTTATACACGCTTGTGCAACCTTCGTTCTCGAGCGGACTGCGTCTCTCTTTCACTCTCTTTGACAGTTCGTCAATGTAGCAACATGTGCTCAGTTACCTTCCCAGTTGGTTGCGTTCCCGCCGCTGCCCCACGCCGTTGACTATGGGCCCGCGTTGCCCCGTTGGTCAACGACAATGACGGCGTGGTAACCGAATACGCGGCTCCAAGTCAACGTCATCTCCGTTAGACGCGGAATCTGAGCGTCTGCCTTCCGTTTATGTAATGGAAAATGAGTGGAAAAAAACAAAGCAAGATGCGACTCGCTGCGATGCGACGCGATGCGATGCGACGCGACGCGACGCAAAGAGACGCCGCGAGGCGATCTTGAGTGCTTGGACGTGTTGTTGTCATTTTGAAATATGACTATAAGCAATATGAAGGTGGATATCTGCGTCAGACTCGGGATAGAGCTGTGTGTCGCTCTGAGTGACAGGCTGGACTCGTCTCGCCAGCTGCCAAGCGAATTGTTTTTCTTGTTTTTCTGCTTTATTTTTTCTTTTGTTGTTGTTGTTGTTGTTGTGTTTTTTGTGTACTCCTTTTTTTCGCTGATCATGCAACAATGCTGCAGCTAAATGTTGGCGGTCCAGCAGAGTTGTACCGTTACGAGGTGCCCAAGAGCAATTAATTAACACATATCCAAGTGCCGCCCACGAGTTGAGAGCACCTTCTGCACCCCCCTTTTCAGCTCCACGTTTACCCCGCCCCCTCACATGTTGACAGTTACAAATACATTTGGCTCATAATAGGGCAATTGTCTGAATGCGCTGTGGGCTAATTTGCAGTTGCTGCTTCTGTTGTTGTTGTTGTTGCTGCTTGTTGTTGCAAGAATTAGCATACAAATTTACATTGCATTTTTATTTATGAATGAAACCTGAATAACGCCCCAGAGGAGTGTGCACATCTGAACAGACAAATGCATATACTTAAAGTGCACATAAGTATGGCAATTTACATATTAAATGAATCTCGTTTCGTTCACTGAAAAAAATATTCAACAACTATCAGAATTCAAATACATTAGAATGCATACAAAGATCCTTCTGTTTATATGTATTGATTGCATGCTTAGTTTGTGTATTAATCGACTTATTAATTTTTATCAACCTCACAAATCTACAAATTTTTTTCTTCTTATTTTAGGAGCTGTTTATTTTTTTTTTTTATTACATTATTACATAAATAAAATATGTATATGTATGTATGTATTTTGAATATCTTTAATTTGCTTACATTTATTATATTTAAACTGACATTATTCTGTAAAAGGCTCGATTGTTTTCTTGTCAAACATTTGAAAATGACCCTGTGTTAAATTGCGTTAATAGATTTACTTTTCCTGAGTGTAACCAAGGTCGGTTTGGGTTCGTGCGCCGGCTGGCGATCGGGCTGGTGTTCCAATCCGTGCCGTTTAAGTAGCAGTCGCCATTGCAATTTATGGCAAAGAGTTTAGCACGCCAAGATGTATTAGCATGTTATTCTAATTGCAATTTATTAGCAGCTGCCTTGGTACAAAGCCAAAACACACAATGTACACACACACACACACACACACACACATACACACACATAAATAGACAGATAGACAGACAGTCAATCCGTCAAGCAGCCTGCGTCATGCTGCCAAATGCTTCTATATGCAAATGAAATGCATGTAGTTAACCCAATTGTGGCTTGTTAAATGGCAAACACCGCAATTGACATTTGAAATAATTTGACCATAATGCATAAGCTGTAACCTAAGATAAGACTATATTCATATCAAATATTTGATAGTTATTCCCAATGGCGCAAGATGTTGAATAAATGATTTATAATTGTATGAATAAGGATTTCACAATGTTTCCAAAATATTTTTTAAGTGGGTGACGTTGATTTCAGAATATATATATTTTAAATAAAATATTGTTGTACTCGAAAAGTTTTTACTCATTTTTTTAAATTGAAATTTGTACTTTTTGTTATTTACCCAAAATTTTCCTTAAAGCTGTAGTTGATTTTGGAATATGTTCATATTAAATATGCAAGAGTTCTCTATTCAAAAACTTTATTCTAATTTTATAAGTTCTAACTATTTATTACTATTTTTCTATCCCAGAGCTATACGTTAAAGTTTATAATAAGCAAAGCATTATTTACTAATGAATATTTAGTTTTCTCAAAGTTAAATGATGATATTCATAATTTATATTCATTGATAATTATATTTTCAAAGTTAAGCTTAATTATCAACTTTAGAATTCCCACAAGGTATAAAAAGGCCAGCAAGTTTAATGATTTAATTTAAAAAAAAAACCTTGAATATAAAAACAATTAAAACTTTACCAAAACTCATTAGATGTGCATTAATTACATTTCAATATATTTGAGACTTCAAAAAAAAAAAACTTAACGCTTATTAGACAAGCATTAATTGCATTTTCCATTTTCCAGCAACATTCTCAGCTACTTCGTTTCGATCCGTTCCGTTCCGTTCCACTTGCAACATCCACGTGCAACCTGTGGTCAAAACTCTGTCGAAACGTGAAATTCCAATGCAACCCACTCTTCAGTCCCCCTCCCTGCCCTCCTCGGGCAACTGTTAATTGTGTCTAATGAATTTGTTAGCGTTATTTGGATATCGAAAACGTGCTTTTCAGATATAATATTCATTTACATTTATCTCTAACAGGCAATAGTATTTTTTCGTCGCCTTGGCATTCAGTTAATCTGCCTCACTGTCTTTTTCGCTGTTCTCGTAATTAGTTTTTCCAATCATTTAACAGGAAATTAAGACACACTCGTTGTGGGCGTATCGTAAAATAGCTGAATCGTTAAGCGGTTTATGGTGAATTTCTGCCATCAAGCAGACTATAAACTGAACCAACTGAAAACGCCAAGAAAAGACGGCGGCAACAACAACAACAACAATAATACTACATATAATACGCAACATTTTGTGTACATTTCGTAACGCAAGCCATTTCCTTAATAAAACCAAGACATTCCCCAACCAGGGACATAGTCAGCGAGAGAGAGAGAGAGAGAGAGAGAGAGGGGGAGAGAGAGGCAGCAAGACGTTGCACTAATGCGTGCATAATTTTTAATAAATATTTCCAGATCTTGGGATGGCTGCAGGCCAAGCTGCAGTTTTCTGCTGCTGGAGCTGAAGTTGAAGCCGAAGCTGGAACCTCGTCGCATTTCTCTGTACAGCTGTCCATGCGCTGCACAAATGCTTCCTGGTTTAATTAATAAGCCAGACGCGGATCGATGGCCAGAACAACAGCAGAGGCTGCAAGGCACTCGCAGCTTGCCGCTTGTCAATCAAAAGGCATTTCTGGGCAGTGGCCAAGACAGTTGTGATTAGCAACCAACTGCAATGCTCGGCTCGCAGTTGCAACAAACACTTCCGTTTCGCCGGCCTGATGGCGTTGAACCTGGTTTCGGCGGCAAATGACACTGCTATGGTTATCCTGCCACAGATGGAGGGGGGAACAAGTTGCATGCAACCATATGCATATATATATTGTTAGATTATCGACTGCTGCTCAGCCAGCGCTTATGTTGCCCACGTGTTGGCTTGTTTTTCTCTCTCTCTCTCTCTCTCTCTCTCTCTCTCTCCGCTCTCTGTGGTTGTCCGTCCGCAGGCAGTTGTTGCTCGGCAGGTTTTCTTTGCCCCACCGCCACAAATGAAAATTGTGCACTTTGTATGCAGAAAAGTTGGCACGCCGATAAAAATCTACATAATTCTGAGCTGTACGTTTTATAGCCGCTTCCTAGCGCGTTAAAAAATGCACTGGCACGCAGCGGGGCAAGTTGGGGCAGAACGAGTGGTAACCTGTTGCCCGGGTCCAGGGGCTCGGACTGTGAGTCGTCACAGAAGGGCCGAATGCCTACAGGTTTCAATACTCTCATAATTGTAATCAATATCAAGTTATATGATAAATTATCTGCACCAAATTACACCATTTAAGTTGTCAAACGAAATTATCAGAAAATTATGCAGCGAAATTTGATTTTGTTTTCGTACTTCTTTTTTGAGTGCATTCAGCTTTTTATTTATCTTACTTCTTATAAAGCTTGTTTCTCGCGAGATTAATTATGATTTAATGCAAAGCCAGACCTTCAGAATTATTTATCGATGGAAATTAAACTTCCGCTTTAGTACATCAAATTTTATACCGGTCTTTAGAAATCAGCTCAAATTATTCAATGTCTTAAAAAATAAATGATATAAATTATAAAATAATTCAAAATGGGGGTATAACAATGATAAAATGGAGGATATGGCAAATAGATTTGTTGCAACGCTTTAGAAATCACACGAAAAATTCAAATAAATTCTAAAATTTTTAACAGTTATTTGTTAAACGTTACAACACAAAGAGATGTTTTATATTTATTCCCAATAATTTTTGTATTTTTTTTTTTACAACTTTTGGCTTTAATATCCTGGCATGTAAAGCATAAAAGCTAAACTATTATTGAATTTAATGATCACAATTAAATGTGGTTCCTCAGGCCCCAAAGTCTAATCACTTTTGGCCTGGCCAAATGCATAGAAATTGCATGCTGGCTGGTCAAATAAATAGCTTTTGGCATTTCGCTGCTAGTTTAGGTTACAGGTTTGTGTCTGGCAGTCGAATAAATAAATGAAATGAACAGAGCTGCACAAAATAAAAACAAATTGGTTGCACCTGAAGCCGTAAACTGTGAAATGCAATAATTGCTCAACCAGCAGCCGGTAAATTATGGCCCAAAGGGTTGGCCGAATAGATCAAAAGACCAAACAGCAACATCAACTGCACTGGGTAACCCAAAGCTCTGAGCCATTTTGAATGCATATGTATGTGTAAAGTGTACTTTCTAAACAATATGCCGAGGGGTACTAATCAAACTAAATAAGTACACTCTAGCAAAATGTATAGCCTAGAATCTAGCAAAGAAATATATATCCTAAAAATCAATAGGTAATTATAAAACCATATCTTATAAATTTATTTTTACTTGTTTTCTCAATTTTAGAAAAATCTTTCTAACGATCAAAAAACGACTTGTTTAAAATTTCGTTCCATTTAAGTCGACAGCTTAAATTAAACCCTATTTGGATTTTACACAATAATTTTTACTTCTTTCTCAATTTTAGAAAAATCCGTCTAACGATCAAAAACGAGTTTTTATTCAGAATTTAATCACATATAAGCCGGCAGCTTTAAGTTTGTTCGATTGGTGTCTTCCAAATTTACCCATTTTTAATTTTAATAAATCGTTTATATTTTATATCTATTTTTTCTTTCATTTAAATTTTGTAATTTATTTAACAATTTTAGTCGTAAAAAAAATTCTATAAAAAATGGCGCGCATTTCTAAGGACACATTAAATACATAGAAAATCTTGAATTCTTGCACATATATTTTTTTCTTCAAGTGTAGTAACCCCAGAGTGTCCGGTGAATTTCTAACCAATTTCACTGCTCGAAAGAAAGTATCTGCATATGTACATACCTTATCTGGCCACTCCCCCAAAATCACTTGTTTGGCTAGGTAATTTGTGGCAAACAGCAGAGACAAGGCAAAAGAGAGAAAGAGAGAGAGAGAGATGCACACACACCCAAGACACAACACACACATCCGGTTAATACTGTAGCGCAGTGGATCTATGCAGCAAATGTTAATTAAATACCTGTACAGCCATTAAAAACATACGTAAATTTATGTTGTTAACAAGGAAATGCGCAATGCGCATGTGCACACTTTTTTATTATTATCGTCGTTAACGCTGCTCAAACTCCAGTTGGACACTTGGCCATTTCTAGGAAGCTCCCTGGCACCGCCCACCCCCCCCTTTGCGACCCCCTCTGGCAATAGGCAACTGGCAAACTGTTTTTTGTGGCATTTGCATACGGTTATTTTTGCGAACGCTGGCGGCTTTAACGATGCACTGACTGCCGGCACGTCGCTACGTCATTCGCTAATTGGTCAAGATACGAATCGGCACGAGAGTGTGACAAGGACAGCGTTAGGCGTTGCCTCGGCCAAAATACCATTGACAACGACAATAACAGTATCCACCGGCTACGGGTGCCAGTGTCAGGGCAATACCGTTGTCATTACTTTCTTTAACCGACCAGGCCAAGCTCAAGCTGAGGCTGCGGCTGAGGCTGTCAAATATTTGCTCAAGTGCTGCTGTTCCGTCAGACAAGGCGAGCAATTTGCTTTATGCGATTTATTTGTACGATATGCAAACAGATTTTTTTCTTTCTTTTTTTTTTGGAAAGTGAGCACCAAAAATACGGTTTGCAATTGTGTTGCTTGATTTTCTTGAGTCAACTAGTCAAATAATAATATTTACAATACATATAAAGAGTTAATAATTTAGAAAAGTACTCGTTTTTTCTCCCACTTAAATCTTACTTCTCACATAAGTGGAAAATATAAATTTTTCAAAATAATTAAAATTAAAATTAATAAATTAAAATGAATATATAAAGGCTGTTATTCAAATGGTAAACAGCTGAAGAATGTTAAATTTATGATATATACTAAAACATTTACATTATTTAACACTAATTGTCCATGACAACTTGGCATTATTAGATTATTATTATTATTAGACACTTAAAAAAATCAGTAAAACTTACCTTTGACCTGTACAGTGGATTAGAGAAGTCCCAATCCGGAGCCACAAACAAATATCCACATTTGGAGACTTTACGACATGCCTAAGGAGGATGTCAGAAACAAGAGAAAAAATCAATAATTAGTTATGCTAAAATTGATTAAAATTTATATTTATAATTATTATTGTTAACGATTTTATATATGAATGAATGTAAGCAATGATTTAAGACAAAGTCGTTGTGTTCTGGAAATACATCTAAATGATAAAAAAAAAATATGTTTTGTTTCTTACATGCAAAAGTTGTATGGAATTTATGTAGTTTGTGTACATAAAAATTAAGTTTCTTCCAAGATAAATGTAGAAACAATAACTGCTTACAATCAACATTATTTATAAATTATGTTGATTAAATGTAAAAAGCATACCAAAATGAATGAAATGCCTTCTATAAATTAACGTCTATCGATATTGATAAAATAAGTAAAGTACAAATAAATTCGATGGAAAATGTACAACAATAAAAAATCTAAGAACTGTTTTGTTCAAATTTATATTCCAAACGGCGACGAAACAATAAACAACTATTAAATCTATATCGATATCTATGCTTTGTAGATAATAACAGAATAAACAACCTAAGGCATGACTAATGCTAACGAAATGCGCCAGTTTAACTATTTGCAAAGTATTTGGAGGTTTTTCGCAAATTCCATAAATTATAGGCACGCTTTAAGTAGTTCGTACAAAATATTATAAGATTAAATGTCTTATAACTCGCCGCCATCACTCACAGTTTTTGGTTTGTGGACATAGGAGCAGGGCGCGGCATTTACCCCTTTGGCCATATACACGAGCCGAGTGGCAAACAAAGCCAACGACAATTTTTTTTTTTGGCTGGTTCCAAGTGAGTTTTTATCACTGATCGCTTGTCACGCCAGTCATTAGCTCATGTTTAGTCTTCATGTGGGTGTTGAATAAGTTGCCGCGATAAGACCACCAAACAAACGGTCAGAGCACTTGGATAAAATGCGGTTGCCCAACAACATTTTAAATCTTATAAAACCAACAAAACATTTGTATTCGCTCTTATTGGTATTTTTAGATTGATTGCAACGCATTGCGGCGGATGTGTCTCTGACCCCATAAAGTATTTATATTGCTGATCAGCAGCAGTGTGGTCGATATATATATATTTAGTCGGAGATGAGTCATTGGAACAATTAACCGAAAGATGAACTTTTGAGCAACATGTATGAATACTACTAACTCAATAAAATGTGAAAGGTTATCTTAATGGTATTTTTAATATGAATTTATAATTAATTATATATATATATTTGACTAACATTAAAATAAATAAATATACTGATGAAAAACCCAGAAGCTCGCAAAAACTTTGAAGCAGAACTAAGTGGGTAACACGGCAGTTCTCACCAAAGTCCGATAAGAAGCCAGCGAAGACCCATTGTCGACGCCAGCTGTGATGCGGATCGTCGGACTTCCTGAAAAGGGGTTCGCTTGTTGGACTGGGCTCTTTGGCTCTTTGGCGCTGCAATTACGCTGACTAATTTTATTTATCTGGCATTGCTGTTTGCATTTTATTATTTTTGTTTGTTGGCGTTCGACTAAATGCGCCATTTACACTGATTTATGTGAAAATTCGTATGTCAAAGAAGTGAGTTGGCCCAAAACGGTAGCTGGCAACAGTCCTCAGGCACCAGGGCCTTTACATACCACTTTGCATACTTTGTCAGTTGCAGTTTGGGCCAGCTAAATGCATTTTCTGTTTTTTTAGCTTGCAAGTAACTCAACAACAGCATTGGAAATTTAACACGTTTTACACATTATTCGCAATGGGCTGACGATAAATGACATCGTTACTCGGCGTCAGAGGGGAAGTGAGTGGAGTGAGCCAAGTACAATTCACAATACACCTTCCAACTTATCGCAATCTAATTTTGTCACTTTTAAATTAAAGAGCGAAACGTGTGCTGCAATAATGACTGGAGGACTTGAAACTGGCTTTAACTGCCTGTCTGAAAATGTTTACTAAAAAACCTTTTCTAATCGACGCCAAAAACAAAACTGAGTCGATTTTTGAAAGCAATGCATTTTTAGTTGTTCTACTTAACTACTTCTAGATTAAGATTTTTATTATTTAATTTCTGCTCGACTTATTCAGTCTAGAAAAAATGCCCACGTGCATATTTTTTTTTTGGAAGCCATAAAAATTAAACACTTAAAACGTGTACAAAGAAGAAAAGTAAAAATTGCTTTAGCACTTAAATTGAACTGAATAATAAGTCAGATTTATGTTTACTCAAGCGACAACTAATTGAAAGAGAAATGAGACTGATAATGAGTTAAGTGAACAGAAAAACTGTTGTTATTAGCCACAACAGGCATTTTGGCATTTAATTAACTGCAAGACAATGCAAGTGGGTCAATAAAAAAAAAAAACTACGTTGACAGCTGGTTCTTTCAGTAAGAAAAGAATAAACTTATTCGGTATATTTATTACTAGACGTATATTTTTGTTCTAAAATGAAAAGTAATAAATGTTTTTCATATTTTATATACACATTTCAAACTTATAAGTGTTGCATAGTATTGTGTTTTACTAGTTTCTTCTTAAAAATCACAACATATATAAGAATAAAATATATCAGAGAATTTATTGTCAAATTAGCTAAAAATTTGCAAATTTACAAACAACAACTAAACACTTAATTATTGTACTTACTGATTCTGCCAGAGTCGCTGACTGCTGGGCAAGATATAGAATGCATTTTCGATTAGTATTAATATATATATATTTAATATTAGAATATGTTGTGCAGTAGTTGTAAAAAATTGCCCTCAAAACTAGATAAATATATGTATACTTTAAAGTGAACAATAAATAAATGTGTAAAAGTAGAAAGGCTTGGCGCCTACACTTTAGTCAGATTATTTTTTTTTTGAGTGTAGAGTAGTAGGAGCGGGCGGAGCTTATTGGCTGCCGAATGAGGATGATGCATGACATTTAGCCAACTGGTGGATGACATTCAAAGTGTGGCGAACCTCAATGATGAGCGCCATGAGGCTGTTTCTTTTTGCCCCACCAACCAAATACATTTAAATTGCCGCCAACTTGTTTTCGATTTAATTTGATAACGAGCCATCGTCGATCTTATGACGGCAAAATGTCAAATCAAAAGTCACGTTTTTCCTACGCCAAAGCGAGGCAGCACCAGAGCACCAGCTTCAGTCTAAGATGCAGCTTTAGTTCCAGCTTGCCACAGCAGTGGCAGCAGCAGCAGCTAAAACTTTGCTCATAAATCGAAGCTGTTGCTGAAAAATTTCACTTTTCTTGCTGCGGCAGCACAGCGGCTAATACCGATTGACAAATAAACAATTTGTGGCACACACACACACACCAACACACATATATAAATACGTACATATATATATATATATATGTATGTGTATAAAGATATATGCTTTAAGTTTTGAGAGAGTCTCACGCACACGTGGACGTGTCCAAGTCCAAATCAAATCCATATCCAAACTCGCCGCTTCTGGTGGAAAGTTGTTTGCATTGTTGTTGGTTTCGTTGTTGTTGTTGTTGTTGTTGTGGTATCTCTTGGGCTTTTAACTCAATTTGAGGCTGGTTTTGTCGTTTGTTTGCTTGGTTGCTTGCTTGTTTATTTATACATGTGTATTTTTAATGTTGTTAAGTTTCTAGCTAGTAGCTTAACAAGCAAACCCAGCCATGGACCAAATCGATCCAAGCAACAACAACAACAACAACAACATCCAACAATAACAACCAACAAGCAAAACTAATAACAACAGCATAGACTCAGTCATTATTAACCACAAATACCAAATACCGCAGTAGCAGCAAGTTTAATCATAACCTGCAACAAATACGTAAAAAGCGAATTGTAAAATCTTAGAGGCTAAAGAAAAAACTTATCTTAAAAAATATATATATCTCAAAAAAAAAAAAAGTATTTCAACACATACTGGATCAGTTCGGCAACAATATAATTTAAAACTAATTCTAGTCTACTTTTGCTAATCACAGTTTCTATCTATAATTCTGCCTTTTTAATTTAAGCTGCAAATCTAACTAGTAAATCAAACAAATCATAAATTTGAGATTTTTCAAGTACTAATTTTAGTAAATAAATAAACAATTTGTTGTATTTTCAATGACTATTTTTTCACCAAGGTTAAACTTAGTTTTACAGCTGTCTCGCTTAAGGTCAAACTCGTCGTCGTTGACGTATAGACTTATATATTTTAAAATGAATAAAACTCTGCTAAAATAAATAAAATTTTTCAGTTGAGAGTCTCAGTTCAACTTGCAACGTAATCCATTTCATCTAAATTGCAATCATTAATTCATTTAATTGAACCATCAAATTGTAAGCGATAAATTGTCAACTGAAGATGCCAAAATCGTTAACTATTTTCATACCGGAAAGAAGTTAACATGCATTTCACATGGCCAACAAAAAAAAAAAATTGGGGCAGAGTGGACCACTTAATTGTGGTAATAAGTGAATACTTTGTTGCATGAATATCTTCGTTTATTTCTTTGTATTTTTTTTTTCTTCTATAAAATGCCGTCACAGGTTGTTTTTTTTTTTGGGTTCAGTTTACGGCGGAATCGATAATTACTGTTTGCACGTGTGGCCATTTTAGTCTGTCTGTGAACGTTTACAAAAAACCCTTATAATTAATGTGCGAGAACAACTTTCCAACGATCAATGACGAGGCAGCCGTTGGTTGCGACTCTTGGTGGTTCGTCATCTCCGGTATGAATCTGACCGTGACTTGAAATATAAAAAATGAAAGTGGTCGCCCCGCCAGTTATACAGTTATACAGTTGTTCAGCTGTTCAGTTATTCAGTTTTTGATCAAGGGCCAGTGTCGGTTATTAGTCGCGATTTAACCGATGGATGCTAATCTTGGCTCATTCATAAGTACCGCACATGAAACTGGTAACGTCTGCATTCATGGCTATGATGTGATATGATTAATAAGTTTCGCACGCTCACTTATTAAGCTCCTTCACGGAGGTAGGTAGAAAGTATCGGACATATCATAAATATAAGTTGAGTGACTTTAACTTCGAGATCACAGTCCCCCATGGGGCCTCAATTGGTTAATAATAACCCATGAAATGTACACACGTATCAAAGTTTAAATATGCACATGTCATAAAAAAAAATAAAAATAATAATATATTTATGTTTTTATTTTTAGTTTTTTTTTTTCAAGGTGAACAAAATTTGTAATTTTTCATACAATAAAAACTAAAAACGTGAAATTCAAATCATCCTTTGGGAATTTTACTTCACTAAATCAAATATTTTCAAATAATTTGTTTTTCTAATCAAAATCAACTTTTAGAAACGAATACAAATATTTTTGAGTAAAAAATGAAATGATCGTATAAGTCTCACTTACACTGTATGCAGCGATCTGTGTGAGCCATCGTTGATACCCTTCTAAAGTTTCAATGGTATAAAAATCGAAAGCATAAAAGAAATCGAAAGCGAATGGAACGCGAACTCGAACCGAGCCGAACATCAAGTGCATGATAACGACGAATGAACCGATGAGCCACTGAGTGCGGCAAGTGCATGTTGCCAGATGGGAAGCGTGAAGAGTTGCCCCAAAGATGGAGAGTTGAGGGGTGTGAAGCGATGTGGGGCAAGGCGCAATGGCACGCCATTGCATTGAACTGCACTGCACTGCACTGCACGACACGGCATATAGCCAGTCAGTCAGGCAGTTAGTCAGTCAGTCAGTCAGTCAGTCGAGTCGGCGAGTGACCATCAGACGGCGGCTGCAGCTCGAAATGAAAGCGAATGTCGTCGCGACTTTACAACTTTGCCACTTTGTGGTCGCTCAGCTCACTGTGGTCGTCGCCCCGCGGTGCGATACAGTTCAAGCTCCATTTAAAAACGTAATGCGAAGCAAACCACTGACTGAGCCTTAGCAGTAGTAGTAGTAGTGGTAGTAGTGGCAGTTGTAGTAGTTGTAGTAGTCGAGCCCGATGCCAGACCGCTTGTCTGTCCCGGATCGATGCGAGCAGCAAGCGATAAATCGATTGACCAGTTCTCTCGTGCATGCCAAGAATATTGTCCCTCAACGCCTGGCTTCACTTGTTCGAGCTGAGGTTTTTCGGGACTGTTGCTGGTTGTCTTTCATCTTGTTGTCTCATCGTCATCGCAGACCCACTAAACGGCGGCCGTGCCCCATTGTGCAATATACGAAGCCTAACAGCAACAGCAACAGCAACACGAAAATAACTTTAGGCAACAGCAACACAACTGGGAATTTGAGATAAGTGTATATATTTTCACTTTCGATTGCGATGTGTGGGAACTGCATGTGCATCGGCTGACAGATGATGATTGCGAAACAACAACACAGATGGTGTCATCATCATGGTAAAGCCCTGTTGGCACAGGGTGGATACCAACATAGTTCATAGACCCACTTGTAGATTCCAAGTATATCGATATAAATATATACTTGCAATAAAATTAATTTGATATACAAAATAGAGAATAATATAAAAGACAATCTAATCTTGTTTTCTTGACTCACTTTATTTACTTTATACATTGTCTTGAATCTGTTAACAATTGTATTGTATTTATTTGTTTACCGATTTACAAGCGCTTTAAACAATTAATGCAATATCATTTTCTTTTTTGTTTGTTTTTTTTTTTTAGAGAAATCCATAACTATAATTTTTTAATTTCCCCATAATAATAGTTTTTTCATAGTCAGCGACCACAGAAATAAATTACAAACAGAAAATATAATGTAAAAATGCAACAATTAATGCAGAGCTTTATTGTATTGTACAATTGTCGGTATAATGGCTATATTGGGGCCACCCCACATTCATAAAAAATAATTGAAATTTCACGAAAAAAAAAACACACACAAATAATAAAGATATGTATGAAACCGAAAACGTCATCGCTGACCACACACAAAGGATGAAAAACTGTGTTTGTTATAGTTTTCAGATATGCAATTACAATAGAAAAGATGTCAGAAATTGATTTTCAAATGGAAATTGTGTAGACCAGTTGTAAAGACAATGGCAAGCAAAATATACATCATTTCGAATTAGACGAGTTGCTTGACAGATAGAAGAGAAGAGCGAAGATTCAACCCAGAGGCATTTTTATAGGTAGCCGCTTCATCATCTCCCTCGGTTTTTTTTTATTTTATTTTTCATCACATTATGCGTAAAGCTATTGTAATGTTTTTGTTGTTGTTGGATGTTGGCTGTTGGCTGTTGTCTCTTCATTTATGCCATTTGAAAGTAAGCATTTGAAATCGACATTTGTGGCTGGTGGAAAATCGTGCACATGAGCTTTGAACAAGTAAAAGTAAAAATCACCTCAACTGTTTGACTGCTGCTTGGATTGTTTCTCTGCAATTTTTTTTTTCATTTTTTTTTTTTTTTTTGGTATTTTTTGTTTTGTTTTGGGGCGCCACATGTGTTTGCATTTGATTTTTATTTTTAGTGGCGCACATGAGTTGGCAAGTTGTGCGGATTGGAGATGGAGACGGCGTCGCATTTTGGCGGTATACGTGTTTTTTTTTTTTTTTTTGTTTGTGTTTTGGCCTCTTGGGCAATAGATAGGCATCACAGGTCGTGCCTGCCAGCGACGAGAGCGAGGGGTGCGAGGGGTACTGCGGGGATATTCAACGCCAGGGCGACTCACTCAGTCATATTACAATTCATTTAGAAATGCATTTAAAAATACATAAAATACTTTGGCAATGGCTCCAATGCGCTTCAAGTGCATAAAACGAAAGTGAACACAGAATGCTAAATGAAAAGGAAAGTTTTGCAATCGCTGAGTGTGACCAACTTGCCAAATGCTTTTCCAGTTCCAGCTCAAATTACAAATTTATGATCTTTGATAAGTTTTTCGGTGAAGCGTGAATAATGCATAATGAAATGGACCTGGTTTTTAATAAGCACTGCAGTTATAATGCTGGTTACAGTGCCCCTGAAATCGTATACATTTTGCCAAGACGTGTAGCTGATCCCATAGATACTTCTTTATGCTCGTTGCCACATCCAATATAAGTGACTGAACCCGTACAGTTTTTAGTTGTCTTTGTTTCGTTCCGAAAATGATTATAGCTTTCAGTTTCATCGATGGACGTAAGTGGTTAAAACGGTTTAAAAACAAAAGCAATCGGCGATCAGCATTATTTATGACTGTTGCACAACGTATCGCTGTAAAAGGACCACCCGGATAAATGTTGAACCAGTTCAAATTAATCATCTGTCCCACTCGATACAGTCAACAGACTCACAGAGATCACACACAATCACAGCCCGTAAATACATAACAACCAAATTGTTGTCGTGCCCTTGTGTGTCAAATCCATCATTAAATGTCATCGCTTCGGGGAACTTAACGTGAAAGTCGGATGAGTTTTCAAAAAAAAACAAACACACAAAAACAAAAAAAAAAAAAAAGGAAAATTGGGTAGGTTCATCTAAAAAGGTCAACAACTCGTTGCCAATTGAGTAACTTAACAAGCCGATTCGCGCTTCAAAGCTAAGCTTTAAAAAAACTACATCCACTCAGCCCAAAACTGACTCTTTCTGTGCGTCACCATAAATTCATTAATTAAATGTTTAGTCAGACAAGCAAAACTTTTACTCGCATCGGGGAGATAATAAGCCGAATGCTTAATACCATATCTATAAACAACTCTGTGACGTCTTTGCTAGGCAAACTTGATTAAATAGTTGCGATAGACTGTCAAGCGAAAAAACAAGTAAGCAAACAAACAAACAACAAGGTGTCTCGCAGTGTAAGAAATGAGAAAAGAAAAAAAAAATAATTGCGCGACTGCATAAATTTACGTAGGACGGACGGATGGAGGCAAAGCTACTTTCGTTTTCAATATAAAAGACAGGGACAGGGAGGCGGAGAGACAGAAGGAAAAGCTACAGTGCTGAGTACTTACTGACAGTCAAACCAAAAAAAAAAACAGAAGAAAAAAAACGGCAACGAACCCTCCGATAGGCAAAGTCAAGTTTTGGCCATAAATTTCACAGCGATCGATCTCAACATTGAAGATCAGGGATGGGGGGCGGGGCAAAGGCAAAGCCGAATCGCTGCGAACGGAGTCGAGTCCGAGTCCGAGTCCGAGTCGCGCCGCGTCGAGCCGAAACAAAATGCAACGCTTACCGATGAAGATCAATGATTATCAACGTCAGCTGCAGCTGCAACTGCCTTGTTGACACTAAGTGAAAGTGAACTTGATGGGACCACGTCGACGGCGTCGTCATCGTCATCGTCATCGTCAATCGACATCGTCATCGATTCGAGATCTCGCAATGCTCCCAGCTACATTTAAAGTTTTGAATTACTGTGGGGAGAGTTGCAGTTCCCCTCGCGGCGTCTTTTTGCTCACAGTTATTCAACTGCCAAATATTTGTTACTGATTTTGCATTAATTATGCTTAAATTAGTTGGTTAGACATATTTATACAACTCGAAACTATTACCTATACTAGCAGCCAGGGTTTATTTAAGCAAATTAAATTAAATAAATATTCCTATATCTTTAGTTTTGGAAAAAATATGCTTCTAAAAAGTAGATATGCCTAACTTTTTGGAAATAATATAGATTTTTGAGAAACATGTTTTAAAAAGTAATAATGAATTATTATATTAATTATATATATTTTATTTCTTTATTATTTATAATGAATTATTATATTAATTATATATATTTTATTTCTTTATTATTTTTTTATTTTATTATTTTACTTATTATTTTATTAATTGTTTTAACTGATTCGTTTACTCTTTTACTTTACACTTTCACTGCCATATTTAATCATGACGCATACCTGTCACAAAGAGTGTTGCATAAAGCATAAATAGAATGTTGCTTCAATTGTAACTTGCAACTTGTCGTTGGCAAATCGACGCCAAGCAAGTTACTAACAATATCTTTGGCTGTGGCCGACATAGATAAGCCTTATGAACGGCTTTATCGCCAGACGTTCCGCAGTTAAATGGTGCTTACCTGCAAAAAGATAAAGAAAAAAGTAAACACAAATTAGGTGGAGGCCATAATATATATGTATGTTTATATGTTTATATGTTTCTATGTATGTATGTATGTATGTATGTATGTATGTATGTATATGCTGCAAGCGGGCCAATTGACCGTCCGGCTGCATTGAAAAACTGGCACAAATGTCTTTATTTGAAGCACTGCCCGAAAAGGTTCGTTGTGACCGCCTAATGCCTAATGCCACAAACATGGCCCGCTGATCCGAACACCGGGCCATGGTTTTGTTGTAATTACAAAATTGGTTTGTTTGTTGGTTGGCTGGCTCGCTGGCTGGTTTGGCTGGCGCTTCTCCATTGAAAGTTGAGCCTGCACCGCCGCCACCCCCTCCGCAACCATTCTTATGATTTTTATGAATGAAACCAAATACGAGGCGGCCCCGGCATCGGCTATTTATGGATGCAGCATGACTATATCGGTTGGTTAGGATTTCACATTTCATTCACGAGAAAATCAGTTGATCAATTAGTGAGAATCGCTAAAAAGTGGAACATCGCCAGCTGAACGCGTGTTGCACTTCCTCTTCGCCTTTTCCATCACAGTAACCCAAACTCGAAATATTGTCATTTAATTGTGAAAAATATAAAAAAAATAAATAAAGAAAAAAGTAGAGGAAATTGTTTCAAAAGGTTACTTTAAGAGCCGATAAAGTTGCTTTTTTGAAGTCAATGTTGCGCATTCGCCAGGTGGAACGGGGTCCCAAGGGATTGGGCAAGTAAGAGGGGTCTCCATGGAAGACACTATAATATTACATTGACAATCCATTCGGGCGCTCATGGCACTATTTGCCATATTTGAATGTAAAAATAAAAAGTTTAGCTGCAATGTAGATTGTCAATTCATTCATTTCCAATAACTGGGAAGATATGGTTTTCTTGCACTTTAAATATTTTACTTTATTGCTTTTGCTTGTATAAAAGAGTTAGTATTTTAATAAATCGATAACAATGTATTTGTAATTTGAGTATAGAACCGATATAATAAACTTGCTGGTCTATTACAAAAACCTCAAAGCTGTTGCTCACTTTTTCATCTACACTGTAGAATGAAAGAATCTAATGCCAAGCCAAACTTTCGCTCTTATTTATGAGCGGAAACAGATTTTTACATGCTTAAAGATTACAAAAAAAAAGCACCTGCAACCAAGAAGCAGCAGTTTAAAAGCACCAAAATAATTTTGGAGTGAAAACTGTATGAAAAAAGTACGAAAAGAAACTGACAAAGGCAACAAAATTGCAAGTGGAAAAGAAGAAACTTGAGAAATTTGAGCGAATAAGGCATACTCCTCAGCACAAAAGACACTTGCTAAAAAAAAATAAGTGTTACTAATTATGAACCGATTTCTTATTTGCTAAAAACAAATTTTATTGAAAAAATAATGCTTTTTATGATTTTTTCCATGATTAGATCGACTATATCGACATGATTCGAAATACATCGTGTGTAAAATAAAAATTAAAACCATTTGATTTTTAGGTATAAAAGAGGTCAATAAACAATAAATATAATTCAAAAAAATTAATATATTTTTATAAATAAATTATAATCAAATTTGCAGTCGATTATTTTATTTTATTTTCTTATTCAATGTGGAATAAAACCTCCACAGTTTGAAGGAAGAAATGTGAAAATTAATTGTTTTTAGTTGACAATTAAGCTTAAAATTTAATTAATTTACAGGGTATAAAACAGTTGGCAAAAGAAGGAGGCAGGCAGAGAATCGTTAGAAACTTGGAAACTTGCATGACTTCCGTCATTTACATACATGAAGTACAACATGACAGTTGACTTCTGTCAGTGATATGCCACAGAATTTACCACTGTCAAAACGAATACCAGCACCGAAGATCACTAACAAACACAACATATGCATGTTGTTGTGTGTGTGTATGTGTGTGTGTGTGTGTGTACGTGCAACCACGCAGAATGTGCGAGATTAGCAGGATTAGAACATGTCCAGCTGCAAGGCGCAGCAAATGAGAAGTTTATCGGTGAAGAACATTGCTTGGCTTGGAGGAGCTTTGGAGGAGCTGATTGCTCTTCACATCAGTGGAAAACCGTTAAAAGTTACAATAGCTAAAATTTGCTTTTATGTTCTAATGTCAGTGATGATGATGATGATGATGATAATGATGATGATGATGATGATGATGATGATGACGAAGACCATCCGCATTTAATGGTCGAGCGCATGCAATTTTTGTTAGCTGCTGCTTCCTTAAGTATTTGTTCAGTGAATCTGTGCAACAATGTTGACCAACCAAATGTCAAACTATCTTGCAACCAATCATAGAGCAAAGTGTAACAAAATTTTAACATGATAGGATATATGAATAGATATCAATTAGCAGTATTGAGATTTAATGAACATGTAACAATCTGTTCGATAATCTCGTTTTAGTTTTTTAAGTGTCTTTTTGCAATAATAATTCTAGTCGAGCAGAGGTAAATTGATTTTGGTGGCAGGTTGAAAAAGTGGCAAAGAATTAAATAGAAAAGTTGCAACGCCTGTGGAAAAACTGTAATGTATAACAAACTTCAAGTCCAAATTACCAAAACAAGAAAAGAACCTGCTGCTGCTGCTGCCAAGACTTATGACCGTATTTGATATTGCCTAATGGTTGTTGGGCTTTATTGTTGTTGTTGTTTTGGTTGTTGTTTTGGTTGTTGTTGTTGTCAGTGTTGTTGCCAGTCAGGTTGGTTATTCTATTAAATGGTTTTCTTATACTGAGTAAAAACAACTTGGCTACTTTTCAACTAGAAGTAGGAGTTGTTGACTGGAATTGCTCAATTTGTGTGTGCGGCAACGGCAACGGCGACGGCAACTGCAACTGCAACTGCAACAGCGACTAAATAACGACGACGAGCTGACATTGTTGGTGACGCAGGCACACTGAGATCGAGACAGAGAAGCATGGAGAGAGCGCGAGGGAGAGCCAGAGGTGGTGACGCTGATGCTGACGGCATACCAGCCAACTATCAACAACAACAAAATCAGTTAGTAAAACAAAAACAAGTCAGACAAACACCAACGTTGCGCGTAAAACAACCAACCACAACTTTTGCTGCAAGTTGTATAGTTAATTCTAATTTTTTTTTTATGCGATTTCTACACTTGTTTTTAATATGGCTGACACACAATTTATCAATGCTTTTGCCATAATCGCATGAAATATATGTGAAAAACTGATTTTATTGGAAAACAGATTGCATTTTCAGATTTTCCTTATCGACGTGACAAAACTGTTTCTAAATATTAAATACGCTCATTTGGAAAATTTACTATATTAAAATTATTATTAAAACATACTTTGTTGTTCTTACTGAAAATATATATTTACAGTTGTAAGAATAATTGCCGACATTTAAAAACATTTTTCGTTATTTTAAATTTTTACAGATGTACATTTATTAATTGGTAAGTTTAGCATAAATTTTACAAGAGATTTAATAGTTGATTTTTTGTTTTAAATAGTTTCAATAAGGTTTTTGAAGTGTATTTAGTTAGCGGATTTCGCAGCAGTTTTGTGCGAGTCTTTTTTTTGTTGTGTTTTTTTTTTTCAATTTTAAATTGAATAAAAAATTGTTGCTGTTGCTGCTGCTGCTTCTGTGGTCGCAGCCGTAGATCGATGCAATGAATTTAAAATGCATTTAAGTTGAAATTTAGGTCAAAAGTTGTTGCTGCTTTGGCCGTAGTTGTTGTTGTTGTAGTTGTTGCTGTTGTTGCTGTTGTTTGTGTAGTTGCTGTTGTTCTAGCTGCTGTTGTTACTGTTGTTGTCTTTTTATTGGCATTAGTGTTGCAGCAAAATGCTGATGCCGATGCTGGTTACTGGTTGCAAGTTTCTAGTTGCTGTTTGCTGCTTGCAGCTTGCTGCTGCACGTTCATCAAGTATAAAATATTCTTGCATGGCATTTGGAAAACAACTTGCAGCTTAGAAT
The DNA here is from genome assembly GCA_035042405.1 of Drosophila demipolita. Lineage (NCBI taxonomy): Eukaryota > Metazoa > Arthropoda > Insecta > Diptera > Drosophilidae > Drosophila > Drosophila demipolita. The sequence continues at coordinate 4,000,375 of JAWNLI010000069.1, forward strand.
TACTGGCTTTGGGCCGACTGGTTTCTGTGGAAAACTCCGATCATCGAAGATTGCGTAGTGTTGGCAAAGTGCGACTGGAACCGTGAGTAGTTGCCCTACGCCCCCGCACCCGCACCCACCTCCGCCACCGCCTACTCTTGTGCCTGCGCACCCACCACCCTCTCGTCGCTTGTGACGGAGTGTTGCGACTCATTCTAATTGCACTTTTAGCACAGCCTTTGCTCACCAGCAGCCACAGGGACAGATAGAGAAAGAGAAGCAGGAGTGAGAGAGAGAGAGAGAGAGAGAGAGACAGAGAGTGAGGCGAGAGACGAGAGACGAGACGTGTGTGTGCTTGTGTCCATTTACAGCTGGGGAAAACTAGTTTGGCCAGCAACTGACTTGGCCAATGTGTTGGCCGTAAATATTTATGAGTTAAGTTAAGCTCGGACCTGTAGCTGGACCAGCAATATGTCTCTGGCGGCGTGTAGCGGTAGCCGGTCAGCCATTAAATATAAATCAACTAATATTTCGCTGATTTTCAGCTATTCAACAGCAAGTGAAAATCTTTTAGTAGCCACGCTTAATTAGACGGGTTTCATGTTCTATTTGTCTTACCAAAAACAAAAAAAAAATCAAAACAAATAATAAATATCAAAACTGGACTACAAAATCAAATATATCAACGTTAATTAGCGGCCAGCTGGCAACTTTCACACTTTCCAGTTTCACACTTGGAAATTAATCAAAAAAAAAAAACAAAAAAACTGTCGACTATTTTTCAATGCGTTGTAGTTTTGTTTTTTTTCCTTTTCTTAAATGCATTTTCAAAAACAAAAAAAATAAAACAATAACAAATATTTGTTGACGTTTCCGTGACTTTCTGACTGAATTGCGCAAACACAATGCAGCTTTTGTGCCAAATGGTAAATAGGCCCAGAAAAATGAAAGTGCCACCATTTTGAATTCTCTTCAAAAAACAAAGCATTATTTGTACGACAAAATCGACATATATGAATCGGTTATGTTTATACTACGTGTATTAAATAAAATCAACTTCAACTGTTAACAAAAAAAAAAAAAAACGAAAAAAAAACCATCTTTCACCTGCAGCTGCAATGTAGAGATCAATTTGTATACACTTTGTGGCTGCTTCCCTCCCCCTGGTGCGCCGATGTTTCTACGAAATGAACTTTTTTTTTTTCGTTGAAAACAATGCATTCAACTGACTGTAAATGAGCAGCAAAAAAAGGGGACGGGGACGGAAGCGGAGGTGGTTGTGGTGCAGTGTTGAGTGGACAAATGTGTTTTGTATGGGAGGCCAAGTGGGTCAATCACACTAACCAAAATGAAATGCCTACGAAAATGTAAATACATATATAACATATACATATATATATAAATATATTTATATATAAATTAAGTGCAGAGGCCCTCGGTCATCGGACCAGGAAGTTGAACGACTCCGAAGCATAGACAAGATCAAGACATGGTAGCCAGTGCTCGCTCGGCTCGTATGTACATTATCAAAACAGTAAATGGCTGCTGAATTTTTGCCGTGTATCCAGTGACTACGACGACGACGACGACGACGACGACGCCAATGTTGACGAACCGACTTGTCAATCAATCGATTGACTTTTGCACAAAATCCTAAGACAATCTCAATGCAGTCGTCCACCAAACGATGATGATATCTGTGCTGACTGCCCAAGTATCCCAACTCGCAGTCGCCGTTGCCGTTGCCGTTGCCATTGCCGTTGCCGTCGCAGTTGCAGTTGCAGTCGCCGTCGCCGTTGAAGTAGCAGTCAAAGTCACAGTTGTAGGCCCGGTCCAAGTGCTACAACCCCGTCTCACCCATACTAGGCAAGGACCAGGCCCCAAGCAGGCAATGGCCATGTCTCCTATCCAAACAACCGTCGACGGCTTGAGCATGGCATTTCTTGGTCTAAGGCAAACAAACCAACAAACAAACAAAAAAAAAATAAATAAAACCTAAGAAAATAAGAAAGAAAAAAAATATTCCTATGCCTAATTTGGTTAAAATGGAAATTCCGCACACCATATTGTACCGAGCACTTTAAATGACAATGACTGCCGATCAAGAGACGCAGTCTTAGGGTTCTGTCTCTGTCTGGCTAAACTATTTTTGGTATTTGTATCTAAGTTTCACAAGAAAAGAATTGCACTCTTCGATTTGTGTTTTTCTTTCGCATTCACAGTGATTCCAACCGATCATATTGAAGAAACTAAATATTAATTCAAACCGATCATATTGAAGAAAATAAATAGTATATCAAAAACGGCTAAGAGAAAAACCATATGGGTATGTTTATAAATTATAAACTGTCATAGCTTATATCATCATACGTATATATGTATAAATATATAAATACGAATCACAATTTTAAGTGGCAAAGTCAACATTTGTGATGCAACTACAAAATGATTCTTTAACCCTCGGTTAATTTGTCTTGGCAGCTACGTCTCTTTTACTCTGCCCCATAAGTGAAGTCATGCATAAATTACAAAAGTCAAGCCAATTTTTTAATAAAAATGCATTTAATCCCCCCCACTCCCCCCTCTCCACTCTTGCATATAAATATATATAATTTATAACATTCGGTCAGGCAAGGCAAACAAAAGTAAAAGTACGACCAGAGTGCCAAGAGTACCAAAAAATCACATACAGCCTATAAATTTGTGCAGTCGAGTCGAACTCAGACCTCAAGACAGATTGAGATACCTTTATATAGGATTGGTTGGAAGGAAGACCAGATCCCAAGCGCAGACCCCAAGCGACGCATGTGGCAAGCCACATTTGAACTTTAACACACAATCAGACGACGAACGATGAACGATGAACGTTGAATGTTGAATGTTGAACGATCAACGACCGGACCGGACCCCGGAGCGGCGCGGAGCAAAGTGAACCGAACCGTACCGTATTAAAGCAAAGCAGCGCTCGACAACGATAAAGTACAATAAAAATTTCAAGTTTGCCCAGACGGGGGCCACATGGGCCAGCCACATGGCCTGTCGCCAGATCCGCTGAACCGGGGTCAACATTATAAAATCGCGCTGCGGCAACAAAAACTAAAAAAAAAAACAACAACAACAAAAAAGGCAGCAACGATCAAATAATTTATGACCAAGTGCATGGTGGCTGCTTAAGTTATAGCCCAGCTAAAGTTGGGGACTGGGAGTCGGGGTGTTAACTGCCTGATCAGCACAACTGCAAAATCGCAATTGAAATTGTGATTGCAACAGTGGCCGCAACTGCAACTGCAACTGCAACTGACAATGCTGCACAAGCAGCAATACTCGATGACGCATCGTCTGCGTCTGCATTAAATATGCATTTCTGCCATTGCAGACGAACTGTCTTCGGGCCTGACAGCCCACCAAAAACAAGACAGACTGACACAGGGAGAGGGGTGCCGTTGCCGCAGAGTGTGGTATGTGTGTGTGTGTGGAGCGCAGTATTTGTGAACCGCAGCCATGCTACAATGTCTACGGCTGACTGCACTTTTTTTTTTTCGTATTTCTTTTGGTTTTCTATTTTTGCCGGTCGTCAAAATGGGAAAACTCACAAATGCAGCAAATCTGACAGACGTAGGGACTGACAACGCTGATCTGGGGCCTAAAAAGTGGGCGTGACAACGCCACTGCCGTCGCCTCACACAATGGTGGAAAATTCACAATAGACAAGAGATACGAATTGCGTTTCATATAGACAACGTTTTTGATGGGGAAAATCAAAATAAAACTTAAAAAATATTGCTTAATTATTTCAGCAAAATAAATAAATTGATAGTATTCAAAATTGAGCAATTCAAAATTAGACGATAACTATCCGTATAGCGATTTTGATATATGGATATACAATATAGGACCCAAGCTAATTTACACTCAATTAAAAAAAAAACCAACTTAAAGCTAGAAAGTTTTTCTAGAAATTTAAAATAGCTTCTAAGTATGTGATTAAATTAAAGTTAACTAATTTTTTTTAAAACTAAGCCCCATTTTTTTTAAGTGTAATAAGTTTACTGTAATCCTATCTGATAATATAAGCTGAAAAATGTGTAATTACAACTACAATAATTATTTTTCTCTTTCTGCTGTTCATTAATTTTGCTAAAGTTAATTCCCGAGTCAACTCTAAAATCTATAATTACAATCATTGATTTTTTATTTATAGAAAAAAAGCGAACGGTAGTTCCGTTACTATTTAAAAAAAAACACCTGAACAAATACGCCTACCTTATGTGGTTAAAATTATATTTAGCTTTATTTAAACAAAAGCTTTTGTTTTATAAAAAAAAAAATGCACAGTTTCCCCTTATGTGGTCAAAATTTCAAGGTGTAATTGATAGTTTTTCCAACATTTTTGATACAGACCACAGGGTATTCAAATAGCAAAACATGCCGGCGACAGAAAGGAAAAAAATCGCGTAAAATAATTATGAAATGGCGCTCTGAAAATGAGAAAACTGCCACATCAATTATGAAAATCACTTTTTCTGACTTGCAGCTGTCTGCCAGCAATGCTTATGAAATCAACTTTCGCAATGCAGGCAACAAGACAGATAAACACACAACTAAATGAGATATATACACACATTTGGTGTAGTTTAACATTTGGCTGAGGCGATTTGTGTGTGCGGATTGCTGCATGTGGGTTAATTGCCAGCAATATAACGCAACTTACTTGAAATCTGTGTCAACGGGATGAGCACAAAACTGATGCCAAAAATAATCGAAGCAATGCAAAGTGACAGCCCCCAAAAACATAACCAAAAGCTAATAAAGAAAACAAATTTTAAGAACAGATATATTCGTTGCGACGAGTTTTAAATACTCTTGCCATATGTATATATATTTTTTTCATATATATATATAAATACATATATATAACTTATTCAGAATTAAAACAAAATTTGTCTACTTTCAAATGTTTGTTATTTGTTTATACATAAACATAAACATAAACAAACATAAACAAAGAGAAGATTTGTATAAAAAAGTTGTATACTATATTTTCAATATAGGCTAGAACTTCTTGGTATTAAAAATCATTTTATATCATATTATATGTATAAAGCTTGCATACAAATCAATAGAGAAATTTAAATTATATGAAAAAAATACTTATCTGTTCACAGATTTGGGCACCTTTCTGAGCAAAATCGGAACACTCTTAAAAGTGCCGACAGAGATGGTAATTTTTTAGACAGTTTGTTGTTCAAGACTTAAGTAGTTTCAGCTGTTATTTGTGCAGCATTAAACGGAATATTTATTTTTATGTGCAGCTCATAAAATGAACACAAAACGCATATACTGTCAGATATAGTGGGACGAGGAACATGATGATAAGCAAAGACAGGCACTGGCCAAAAGAAAGGAGTCCCAAATAATAAGAATAAAAATAAAAACAATTTAAGCAACAACAACAACAACAACAACAAGAACAGCAGCCCAAGAAACAACTGTCAGCTTCTTATGGCTGCCAACCTTGCTGTAAAATTACCAAATTTGGCAACACGATGCATAAGAGGCAAAAACAAAAAGCTGCAACAAATAAATAAACAAATGCGGGTTGAGTTCGTGCAGCCCAAAATGCACTTGGCTCCAAGCAGCTCTTTTGATTCACGTAATAAGCTCAAAGGTTGTGCGGAAGGAGGAACGAGGAACTTAAGGTGCGAGAGGAAAACATTTTGTTGGCCAATGCTGGGACCAATGACAAACTGCAGCAGCCATTGTCTGCCTTTGGGTTTGTCGCCTTGTTTTATTTTTTTTAACTGTTCGTTAATTAATTATGTTTTATGACAGGCGCAATTAACCCTTGTGGCAGGCAGACTGACAGATTGAATCGATATCATCAAGCGGAGACGGAGACCCAACTCAAGAAATTGTGCCAAAGAAATTGTTTAAGTGACATAGAGACAACTGCAAAATTTCTAATTATTGCCAACATGAAAGGTGCCAAAAATAAGAAAGCGACACTTTTTTAGTGCTTATGTTGTAAATTTAAATTTAAATTGATTGAACTGGGTATAAGGGTTATGTGCAAAGGCATGTAACATACAAAAATTGGCAATTTCGACCAACTGTTCGTATGTATAAACAAAAGGAACTCAGCATCTATTGACTAGGGACTGATTTATAGTGTTTGCTGATATATTATTCACCAATAGTAAAAATTTCATTACGATCGGTAATGAAACACCCAATGTTATAGCTTAAAACGTATTTTTACATATTTTTATCACTCGACTATAGTACTCGTTTTAAGTTGCCGAGTAACTTTTGATTAGACAATAAAAAGCATTTTACATCATTAAATTGCAAATGTTGTGTAAAAAGAAAAGCAGTAAAGTCTCCATATTTATGATAAGATTTATAATCGCTGCGCTGTTTGCTAGAAACGCTGCAGCCTGGCCTGGGTCAGAATGAAGTGCACATGGTCGCCAGTTGGTATCCAGCTGGTGGTGGCTCGAGTTTTGAAAAGACCATCATCAATTGACAGTGGACCGCTAGGCTGGAGACAGTGACATGATTGGCGACTTGGATACTTCAAGCTGAACGCTGGAGAAATGCTCGGATCTCTAGGCGTTGCTGACTGGGTAGCGCCCAGCTGTGGGCACAATTTTTTTCTTTCTTTTTTCTTTCTACTTTTTATTTTTTTTTGTTGATGGCAGCTTATCGGTACGCATAAATCTGGATTTCTATTTCCGCAAAGTCGCGTAATCGAATGGCGAACCTGAATCACAATTTGTCAGCTTTTGGTAATAACTTTGGACATTTACCGTAAGCGTGGCAACGTAACGCGACGTTGCAACTGCAACAGCCGAAACAGCAACAGCAGCGAGCATCGCGATAAATTGAACCTGTTGTGTTAGGGGGGGGGGGGGGGGGCTTCGTTTGGACGATCCGTCGGTTAGTCGGTCGAGCGGTCGGTCGGTCAGATAATCGTCGCTGATATGAATTGCGTTATCCATAATATACTTTCAGACGGTTAATTGATTTTCGCATGCGAAGTGACCGCATCTTGACTTTTTATGGCATCATTATTGTCATTCATAAATCGCACGCTTGTTATCTATAAGCGGAGTCTTCAGATAAATTTAGCAAACTGTGATTCCTGCTCAACGTGCTCATTTTATATTCCAGTTTAAGTCTTTGTTGGTGCTATTTATCGCACAGCTACTGTTTTAATAGATCTGCAGCGATGCTAAAGATTTGTGAGATTTAAATACAGATTCAATGAAATAATAGTCTGTGTTATCACACGCTGATTTTCCTAATAAAATGTTGGTGATTCGAGAATACAATTTATAGTACAAATATTTTTCTAGGAGTTTTTGCGGGGAACAACGACAACGACCTGAAAATTCGTAATCGATAATTGACAAAAAAAAAAAGTGGGAAAAAATAAACTGATTATAATGCAATAAATAATGTCTCTAGCGTAATTCATATGATTATCTTTGCAAGCGCATCCCGGGCTTACACAATCCGAGTGCCATTTGGCACATTCGGGGAAAACTGGGAGCCGGGGGAGCCGGGGAGCCGGGAAGAGCTGTGAATGTGGGTCCCCAAGCATTTTTAACATATTTGCTCAATGCATGTGGAGCTAGCTTATTAAGTATGCATTAAGCTGCCAGTTTTTAGCAGCCTGGTTTTGGTTGTATTTTTTTTGTAGTTTTTTCTTGTTTTTCTCTTGGTTTTTCATGTTGTGTTAAGTTTTCGATGTGAAAAAGAGTCAAGTGAGGTCGGAGCCCGACAAAATGTAGCCGGGGTTAGTAACGACTACCTTCAGTCGATTGTTTTTGCTGCCGTTGCTGCTGTTGGTGTTGTTGGTGGCTGTTTGCTGATGTTGCTGCTGTGATTTTTTGCTTGTACTTTAAATTGTTACTGCATTTATTTTTTGCAGCTTGTAATTGTTGTTATTATACAATTGCGCCCCACTCAAAAACCAAAAAAAAAAACAAAAAAAAAATAATAAACATTAAAAAAAACAATGTAAATGCAAACGACACTAAGCCAAGTTTTTTTTTTTTGGTTTTTTTTTTTTGTTTTTTATTGTTTTTATTGCTGCTGCTTCTTATTGCATATTTGACATTTTACTTGTGCAGCAGCTGAAATCAAGAGGCTTGTGGCCGAGTGGGGTTGGCCAGGGGAGTAGCATCTTTCAATGATATTTGTGCAATTTTTCATGGCGAAATATTTAAGATTTTGGCTGCCAGATTGTTGTACTCTTAAACGACCTCTGCTGTTGTTTTTGGCGAAGGCTTTGTTTAAAATTGCTTTGCTGGCTGCGGCTCTGATTTATTGATTTTTCCAAAAAGATAATGTGTGATTTTTCTCATAGACTTGTTGGTCGGTTTTTTTTTTTTTCGTTGTTACTGTTTTTCTAATGTGAGAAACTTTTTGCCAGTATGTCAAGATCTCTTATTGTTGGCAATGCTACTGCTGCCATTGTTGCATAAGTTCTTCGGAGCCCAACAACGTGATACACATACCACACACAGGTCTATTCTGCGATTATGTCCATTTTGCCCTGATATAATCATGACTAGTTAAAGTCAAAGTGTTGAAATTTTGAAACACCTTGTCTTTGCCATGAAATACGCTTGCCAGGTGGCATGTAAATTAGCTGGGGGCATAAGCCATATTTGCCTTCGACGAAAAGCCTTCACTCGATTTGAAAGCGATAGTGTTCGATTAGCAACTTAGATAATCGATCAATCCTCTTAACGATTATTTTAATTGGTGATTTACGTAAATGTGTGCAGCTTATTTTTATGTTAATAATCTGAACGTAAAGGCCGGCACAACTAAATGACTAAAATGACCAAGAAAACTTAAGTGCCGAACATAAAAAACAATTTTTGAATAATTTCTAATTAAAATATTTTAACAGACCTATTAAACTAGAGAGCGAAATAGACTTAGAGAAAGGCAATGCCAACAAGAGAGAGAGCGACTAAGGGAGAGAGAGAGAGAGAGAGAGAGAGAGAGAGAGAGAGAGAGGAAGAGTGAGATACGTCGAGTAGGTTTTTTTCTTTAGGCGTAGATAAAATTACAATTTATTTAAATTAGATTTTTATAGGCATTCACCTGAAGCAAAGAAGTTATCAGCGCCCAGTCGTTTCATGCATTCGTAATTAATTAATTCGCCTCAAGTTGTATTTTATTTTTTTTTTCCCTCTATATTTTCTTTCGTATTTAAGCGTCGGCCGTTTTTCATTGGTGTTTGTCAATTATTGTGGCAAAGTGAAGTGAAAGTTGTTTCAATTTCCAATCACAATTCCGCGCTCCATATTGAAAAATTAAGTAATTTCGTAAGAAAAGCAATAATAAATATAATAAACAAATTGACGATTTTTGTGGGCTGCCATTAAAAACTTGTTACAGTTACAGTCGCAGTTTAACGCAAGTGCAGCCTACTTACAACAAAACGCTGCAGCAACAATAACATCCAGTTAAGATCATTATCAACACTCTACCTGTTGTATTGTTTTTCTTTCGTTTTTTTTCGGATTTGATCAAAACAAATATTATTTGTACACCCTGCATTTCAAAATTTAAAAATGGGGTAGGTGAAACCAAATATATTTGTTTTGTCTTAAAATTAAATATTGCTTTGACTAAGTTTTTTCTAAAACTTCAAAAACGAGCTTTAGCAATTTATAGCCTGATTCCACTATAAAAAGTTATTTTTTTTAAATTGCCACCTAAAAATTTTCCATTAGAGCATTCTTAAAGCATTTTACTAATTTTAGAAATCGCGCCAAGTATTTTTTTTTATTGTTTTCTTTTTAGAGCAGTGATTATCGCCTCATTAATATTTTAATTAATTGATTTATTATTCAAATGGCAAAGACAAATAAAATTTAAATTAAGTGCTAGTTCTGCCACTCATTAGCGTCAACGGAAACGCAAAAGGAGAATTCGAAAATTTGGACTTGATAGAATTCGATTATAAGGCTGTTGCAGAGTATCTTGGAGTTGGTCATTAATCATTCCTGGCTTTTATTTTGTTTGTTTCTTTTTGTATATCCATTTTAATTATCGACCGAGTCATTCAATCTCAAAAATCGACGAACGCTTGCTCATCCGAACTTGAGTCGATTCGTTATTCAACCAGGTGTTTAAAGGCATTTGTAGTCGAATAATCAAATGGCTTGAGGTTCAACAATGCTTATATACATATACAGGTATACAGATCGTAGTGTTGCCATATATATATATATATATATATATATGATATACATGATAAGTGTTTTTCAACTTGTAAAGCGGACACAAAGGCGAAACAGTAGCCCCTAGATCATTTGATAATTACGTAGAGTTTGGTAAAAGTTGAGCATGCAAATTTTTGGCATGTTGGCCCGCTTGGACTTTGCACAAATATGGAAATGCAATGGACAATAACAATGGTGAATGTTTTTGCTATTATTTATTGCAACTATATAGGAAATATCGACCGGGGTAATTCGATAGCTCATTGCATGTGAAAGTGCAGTGGCGAAAGGTATTTATTTTTGCTTTGAAGAGCTAATTAGCAATGCATTAGCCCAACATACATAAAGATATGTAACACAACAGAACAGAAATGGTTACGCTGCTAACAGTAATAGAAACAGCAATAACAACAACAACAACAACAACACCATCAACAACAAAAGCGGTAACAGAAATGCTAACGGTAACGGTTTAACAACAACGTCAACATCAATGGTAACTGGCCTTATTAGAGCTAATTAGCTGCAGGTACACGTTGCAACCAAATCGGGCAGCAAAAAAAAAGAAGGAAAAAAAGTAAAAGCTTACCCCCTGCCCCCAACAAAGAAAAAAGAAAAAAAAAATACTCATTTCAAAAGCGCTGCCACCGCCGAAATGATCAGTGGGTGTTCCCCCAAAATGGGTCATGGCAACGTTTCCAACAATTGCTATTCGCTTCGCTACAGATTGTGCCCAGTTCAGTTTGGAACAGTCAGTTGTAGTTGAGTTTGGGGGCAGAGAAGACCACGCACTCATCACACACCCGCCCTGACACACTTTGCGCACCGTACTCTGAGATCGTGACCTCGGCCTGGAAATTGGAATCGGAATTGGAATTGGATTTGGAATTGGACCACAGCCACGTTGAGTAAAATGGGATTACTTACTAAATCAAAAAAAAAAAAAAAAACTTATAAATACTATAAACAATCGCGCATTTTCATGCTCTATTAATAATTATTATTCAGATTAGAACGTTCTCTTCATCAGTCTTGAGAATATTGAATTGCATTCAATTAAAATGCATACTTGAAGAACAAAGATCATCTTTGCCTAAACATTTTGTTGGCTTAATCAAAATTCAATAATACTTTGGATTTTAAAGAGTATTAATGACTGGGTCACAACGTAAAAGTGAATGAACAGAAAAAAAAGAGCCAAGAGTCGGAAACTCATTGTTATTTCCCCTCTCCCCCTGTCTAACACCAAACCCATGCCATCTCGCTGGAAGCTTGATGACGCTTGGCGACTGCACAATGCAATTTGATTGAATAATAAAGTTTAAATAAATGGCAAAGCTAAACAAAAACATCGAAACAAACGCATTTGAAAGCGCTGGCAAATCAACAAATACGAAAATAAATAAGTTGAACACAGTTGTTGAGAGAACACGACTTGCAGATACCCTAAGCTGAAGTCGCTACAGCTGATTTAAACGATATATGCTTAAAAAAGTGTTTTCTTTTTTGCTATCGATTTAAATCGATGTTTACAAAGGAGAGAGGGAGAGAGAGAGAGTAACCGGTAAATGAACTAAATTTTCTATATTTCTAACTCTGAAATCAACACCTTAAATTAGACAGACATAGATAAATCTATGTGGCTTGGTTTCGATCTGTGAGATCAAGACCTTTCAAACTGATCAAGAATATATGGTATACATATTACATATATACATATGTAAGGAAAATGTATAGTATATGCTTTCTTCGGCCTTTTACATATCATACTCGTTTTACACATTTTCAGGGTATACTCAAAGAGTAGTTACAATTTTGAGGAAATTACATAATAAATGGCATGGGGCGCGTTGGCCGAGCAAAATAGAGTCGTCGCGCGATTTAATGAAGTGGAAAATAAACATAATCATGCACGTATAATCTGTGAGGTGTTTTGTGAGACGAAGACGGAGACGGAGCAAGAGGAAGAGTTACGATCGCAGTACAGTTCGTTGCACGCACACAATTTTCCAGTTCCCGTTGAGGGCGTCGTAAGCAAAGCGGAAAATGAAATTAAGCAAAAGACTTTGTGACAATTTTCCAACATTGCATAACATTTGGCTGTCATTAGGGCTGAAAAGTTTTTCTATTTTTGTTGTGGCTGCGTTTTTTTCTTTTTGCTTTGCTTTTTGGGTTTTGGTCACTGCCCCCGAGTTGTGCCTTGGAGGTTGTTGTCGATTGACGTTTGTTGTTATTGTAGTTTTTGTTGTTGTCTTCACGCTCGTTGTTCTTGCCAATTGTATAACAAATTGCCAATGTTACACTTGTTAACGCGTTTCGATCTGCTGAACAAGAAAGTTGAAACAATTCATTCAAGCCAAAATGGCCTTCGAATTCGATGGGTAGCATTTGCTTCAGCTACCAAACTGAATGTCATCCGACTAAGAAGCACTTTAGACTATCGTTTATAAATTTAAAGTTGAACTGGATAAACATTATTATACATATGTACAATATATATTATATAGGCAGATTACCAAGTGGCTGAATAATATAATAACAAAGACATCTTAAAAAAGATAATGCTAATTTTATAAAAACAAATACCGAAAATTATATTACTTTTTGCTTCGGCTGCCATTTTGAATATGTTAAAATTTTGTTAACTTGCCACATATATAAAATGTGAAATAATGTTGAACTCTGTAAGCCAAGCTAAGTAGTTCTAATCGATATATTTAACGTACAAATCTTTTTTACGCCATGTGAACCGTGACTAAGAAACTGCCAAGTGGTCAACTGGTCAGCTGGTCTGCCGGTCAACGAATTCAACCAATTGACACGACGAAAAAATAACACACAAGCACACACACAGACACACACACACAAATTGCAACACAATTGAGCGAAGCAGACAGTCGGGCAGCCGCCACAGAGTTGCAATAATTCCCACAATGCCACATGGCAGACTCTTATGACATTTGCTTTTAGCAATAAATAATTTATGCCTTTTCGTATTTCGTAAATGCATATATTGATAAAAATATATATATATATAAATGTATATATATATATATATATATATATATGTTGTATATATATTGGCAAATGAAATTAATATCAATTGACGGGCGCAATTCATTTGATTTATTGCCGCGCCAAAGCTCAGCTGAAAAGTCTGAGGCCTTGCAACAAGAAACTTGTAGATGATTTATGGACACGATCTGCTAAATGTGTCGACTAAGAATTTCCAAAGGGGCACACACGTGGCCGTCCAGGCCCCAAAATCAACACGACTGAGTGCAGCAAAAAAAACCGTTGCCTAACCCACCTATTAATATGCTGTATAAGAAGTTAACTGCAACACATATTTTATTTATTATAACTATATTTCATCCTCTAATGTTGTTAAAGTTTGATTATATTTGCAATTTATAGAATTTATGGCCTCAGCTAACAGAGCTGTTCATGGAAAATTATCAAATTCTAAATAATATTCAATATTCAGGTATGTTGTGGATTCAAGATTTGCATACGCTTGGATTGACGAATACTGCTCAATTCATTAAACATTTGTGTTATTATTAATAGAAAAATATCTGGTTTTTTCATCAAAAAAATATATAAATAAATATAGATACTTTTATGAATAAATTGCGAACTTAATATAAATTAATTATAAATATAAATTTAGTTGCAAACAAGAATGAAGTGTTATCTTAAGCACATTAAAAAATAATACTTTTCCGCTTTTTTCAATATAAAATACCGAACTGATTAATTAGTTTTTTTATCCAAATTTTGGAGGTATTATAACACGCAAAATAGGAAAGAGGAAAGGAAAAAATTGGTTATACTATAATTTATCTTTCAACGGATCGTTCCCATATCAGTTACTTTATATGGTGAACCGATCCAGTCAGCTTTGATATATTTACTGTTGGCATACAAAAATACGGAAAAATGGACATGGCTATGTCGACTCGTCTCTTAATGCTGATCAGGAATATATACATGTCGTGTGAACATGTCAATAAGCGTCACTACCAGAGCATAATAAACTCACCTATTCAGGTGTTCGGTGCTAAGTTTTTTTGTGTGTAAACCCTTTATTCTCGTTATCTTCAAAGGCGCCTATAAAAAGAACGCACATTAAACGGAGAGGTCAAAAAGCGTCACGTTTGAAAATGACCCCAAAAACAAACGACGCCGTCGACACTAAATATTTGTACTTTTCTATAGGAACAATCAAACAAACTGTGATAGTAACCGAGATGTTAGTTAAGCGGATCAGGGAAAGGGAGAGGGTGACAGACACTGATAACACTTAATTGCTTTGTTTCATTAATTTAAAGTTGCAACGGATTCTAATTAAGCTAAGGAAACAATAAAATTAATTGTATAGATATGGTTTATTTTAAGCACCGAAAAACATTTCGGTTTAAGGTGGAAATGAACTAGGGAAATGATAAAAATATAATTAAAATTGTTAAGATTGAATTTAGAGATATTTTGTAAATACAATTATGTTGAAATACTACCAAGTCCAAAGTATTACAAGCCAAGAGAAAAGATATTCTTAAGATTGAATTTTAAGAAATAAATTTAGCACATTTACGATAAAATATTGGTGTGTGACAAAGATCTAGTGCTTGTTAATAAAGAGCTAGCTTAATCCGGATTTTAAAATTATAATCTTACATTTTATTTGATTTAACATATAAATTCGCTCAACTGACACAAATCAGGTGCAGAATAAAATGATTAAAAGATTATTTTTTACGACTTTTGCAGAATGGTGAAAAAATACAATACTTAAAAACATGCCTTATCATAATGGCTTTTGTTTATCATTTTATTCGGCAGCTTAACTTGTCTCCGAGGTCGGATGAGATGAGCACAATCTGGAAGTATTTGCTTACTACTAACTATTTCAATATTTAACAAGTGAGAATGCTGCAGTCGATTTATGACGTATGACGTAAGACGTAAGACCTTTGACGTAAGACGTAAACGATCTTGATGAAATTTGGGCAGTTGATAAATATTATGCATATGCATATTACATGTTAATAAGATTTTCTTACTATCGGAAATCGAAATTTATTGAGAATCTAACAAACTTGTTCTGAGACGGATATACGAAAACCTAAATTCCAAGTGTCTAGTCTCTAGCTCTTATAGTCTCTAGCTCTGAGATCCGCATGTGCATACATACGGATGATCAGGTGGATAAATCAATAAATCGAATCTGATCCTAAGCAAGAATGTATATATTTTGAGGGGTCGGAGATGCTTCCTTTTGCCTCATACATATATTTACACAAAACCATCATACCTTTTTACCCACATTTAATGGGTTCAGTGTATAATCAGCTTAACTAAGCTGTGAGTTTATGTCAATGTTCAGATAAGAATTTGCATAGACCTAAAAAAGATAGGTGAAGCGGACTCGAGCAATGCGTAGAATAACAGTAAATATGTGTGCGCAAACAAAGGCCCAAGAGCGGCGACTGGAGTACATAATAATAATATAATTTCCTATAATAGAACTCAATGTACGGCCTATGAGTGTATGTTGGTTGGAGATGGCAAGTAGGAAGGGAGAGAGAGGTGGAGAGGAGGTAACAACGAATGAACGGGCTCAACAAGAACAAGCACAAAAGCCAGAGAACAGGCAGGCAACTGATTGAGGGAACAAAATTGAAACCAAGCTGTTGTACAACAAGTTCAACAACCTTTCGCTGAGCGGAGCAGAGAACGGAAAAGAAGAAGAAGAATACTTACAACAACATTTGAGGCCAGAGACAGAGCTGCTCTGAGGCTGCTTGAGCCGCAACTACCGATTACTTCACACACACACACACACACACACACGAAACACACGCAAGTTAGCAAACAGCTCCAACAAAGACTGTCGATGCCGATGATGTCGATTTCGATGATCACGATGAAGACGGGGCGAGAATTGCCTGGCAAAGGGCGCCAACGGTACATAAAAGCGTTGCTTCAAGTATAGTTCTCATTCTCAGTGTTATTCCCAGTCGCAGTCAAAGTCCGAGTCCCAGTCCCAGTCTCAGTCCCCACTCCCCACTCCCGGTAAACTTCAATAATCGAATCAAAGTAATTTACCCGCCGCAAAAATTGATTCCTATGCTCATGCAACAAGCTGTAGATACTTCGCAGGTTGATCATGTCTTTAGTATCTTGCGCTCAGCCAGCCCACAGTAGCCCCAAAGATAATTATTTGATTTTGGCAGCAAACAACACAAAAAAAAAATAAAGTAAATAAATAAAACTGAAGAGCAGCCCTGCAACGGAAGTTGTCAGCTGTTTGTTCTTTGACCGCGCTTGGCACTGGGAAAAAGTCTTTCTTTTGTTTGCCCAATAAATAATTTGACTGCCTACTGCACTTTCTATACAAAGATACTTTAGGAATCACAATAAGCGATTTCCAAGCTAACTGCTTTGTGTGTGAATTACCATGAACCACGCTTAGACTTCGGGTACTCACAAACACACTCATATTCCACTGACTGTTCCAATGACGTTGGCCGCGCGTGCGAGGCACTGTAAAAGAAATCTGAATGACAGCCATTCCAAAGTAAATACAAATTCAAATTGAAATCTGTAAAGCAATCAATTGTCCAACGCTCCAGAGCTGTCGCGTTGTCCGTCCGATCTGTCCGTCTGTCCGATCTGTCCGTCTGTCCGAGAGGCTGCACCTAGACCTTGTCAATAGTCAAAAGCGACTTCAAATGCGACTCTAATGAACACAGAAAAACAATGAGAATTGATTTTTAAAAACTTACAATTACCGATGCACATAACACATTTCATATACCCTAAAAAAAAATAATAAAAAGTTTGGCATTTGATAATCTTTTGATTTTGTGCATGAATTTAAAAATTGGGCGTGTTCTAAATAGATTTTGGTTTTAATTCTCATTATGAATATTTTTAAATTTGTGTTGGTCAAAGTTAAAGACATATATATATAGTTTAATTATAAAATTATTCAATTACAAAATAATTAAATGAAAAATAAATCTAACTAAATAGTTGAAATACAAATAATATACTTTAACATCCATAAATGTTATTTGCTTCTTTTATTTAATATAGACTAAAAAGAGTCTACAATTCTGAACAAAAATTAAAATACAAATTGAATTGTGTTAAATTAAAATATAGTAAATAAATTACTATATATATTTAAAATCAACGCAAATATGTAATCACTATGGAGGATAAAATAAATCATAAATATATTTTGTAATATTTGCAATTTGTTGGTTAGGGTATTAAGTTCTCAACCTGCTCAAATAATGTTGATATTTCCTTCTTAACTGCCTGAACTGCCTTGTACCACAAGCTAAACGAATGGAATGGAAATAAAGTAGGCCAAATACAAACATATGTATAAACATACATCTGTACATATGTGCATACATACATATATCTAGCAAAAGTTGTGGACATGTGCGAGCTGTGTTGTTATTGTTATTTGTTATTGCTGCCACATTTGTCAACTGAAAGGAAAATGAATGAAACGCATTGAACACTTCGCTGTGTGTACACACTGTGTGTTGCACATTCAATTAACAATTTAAATAGATGTTGTGCCCCACTAAGCAACGCCCCATTTCTACGACGAGAAATTTATGTTAAATGCATAATAATTAGATTAATTAAATGGAAATTATTTAATTCGCGTGAAAATGTGAGAGACGACATCGTTTGGAGACAACTCGGCGACTTTCACACGCGAGATGACATTAGCCCAATTCGCCATCATGATTTATGATATTTTCTGGGTTCTGTAAATTGTTTTTACTGTTTTCTCTCTCCCTCTCTTTCTCTCTCTGTCTGTCTTTCTATCTCTTTTCTATTTTATTGTTTGTCATTGCAAATTAATTTCTCTTCGCTGCTGCTGCGGCCGGAAGTGGGTTAATAAGTGATAACGTGGCGAAAATGTAAACACGGCGAACAGAACGTGAAATTCGCTGCCAAATGATAAAAAAAAAAAAAAACAGTTAAATGGTCAAGTGTTTGAAGAACGCAACATACAAAATCAAGTAAGAAGACTGTAGTCGAGTGAGCTCACTATGATATACCCTGCGAACTCAACTGTTTTATTGCCAAATTTCATTTAAATGAGATGCACACTCAAATGGAAGCATGTGTAGAAGTACTTTTATTTCTAAAAGGTACAGAAAATCGATGCTGATAAATCATATATATATATACTGTATATATATATATATATTGAGTCTACCGATGCAGTTTTCTGCCTGTTACTTACATTTTAACAAAAACATTATACCCAATTTACACATTTTTAATGGGTTCAGGGTATAAAAAAAAACCTGTAAAGAAAGAACGCAGAGAAATACTACCCTATAAGCCGGCGAGAATCCAAACAACTTTGACACAGTTTTTCCTCAACATAAAACCCAATCAATTTTGGCCAATGACTGCTCGTAGCCAGATGTCAGTTTGTAAAAGCAACAATTGCGAATCGTCATCGTTCAGCTTTTTGTAATTGGTCCATGTTAAACGTGGGCGTCGATTCAATAAACGACGCACGCATGTTGACTTTTTTGGTTGGTTATAATTAAATTAACTTTTTATTGACAAAATAAATTAAAAGTAAAACAACTTAATTTTTGTTGAAAAATCAACAGCGGGGGTATGACGATGTTTATGTGGCCTGGCAGAAATTTGTATTCAAATATTTATTCTTGAGTAGATTTTTTTGGGCAAGAGTGCTCTTTTTTTCACTATTTTTAATACAGTGAATTTTTATGGTTATTAACTTATTTTAAGATAACAAAAATCTTTGCTAATATCCATTTATAAAAGTCAAAGCATTTATCTTTCTCAATACCCACAAACCTTTGACACAGGCTTCATATTATTTCTAATGAATTTATGGAACATACCTGAAAATATAAGATAGAAAAACACATTAGTAAATATTTTAAATAGTCACAAATGGGACTAATTAGCATTAAGTTAATCAATGAACATAGAAAAAAAAAATACCCATTAAATCATCAACAGAACGCAGACCTCTTTATATTTAACAAATTGCTCATAATTGGCCAATACGTTAAATGTTTGTTTTTTCAAATGTCTTGTGCACTATGACAAACGCTAATTATGGCCAGATATTTGGCTGCTATTGACCCCAAATATGAGGTCAGCGCTTATAGGATTTGTGGCATGCGAGTGGCTTTACAATCAGGTGGCAAACCGAGTTTGCTGGCCAAATACGGGCAGGCAAGCAGAACATAAGTATTTGTATATCTGAGATAACTTTAATTAAAAGTACAAACGTACAAATTATGCAAGACGTGCTCAAATACGGCAAACACCTAAATATTTCATGAGCTGAATTCCACTCGGCGTTGGATCATTGAGCTCCACAACACAACACACACACACACACACAAACACATTTGCATAGGTTCGGCTCAGCTTAGCTCGGCTCGGGTGTGTCTAGCGTGCCACATAGTCTAAGTCTGAGTCTGAGTCTGTGCCACATTATTGCTGTGCATGATCTGCTCGCATTGAGCTCGCTCAAGTCACAGACAGAGTCAGAGCCAAAGCCATTGGTTCAGCTATTGCCATCGGCAGTGGCATAGTTATTTGTTTATGGCTGTTGTTTTTTTTTTTTTTTTTTTTTTTGTATTTTGTCGCCAACAACAGCAACGGCAACAGCAACAGCAGCAGCAGCAGCCTTCGTTTGCTACATTTGACTGCGACCCACGTACAAGAGCCAAACAAATCGAAGACCAACTTTAAACATTATTGGAGGTGGATACTACAAAAGCAGCGGCATTGGGGAGGCAGTCGCACCACCCACCCGCTGCCAAAGCATGCGGTGCTAACGAAAAACACAAAAAAAAAAAATAAACAACAAATGCATATTAAAATGCCATTTCAGTGCAGCTAAGCGTTTGTAATCGTGAAAACTCCAAAAATGAATAATACAGCTAATTGGTTAAGTAAACTAATAAAGTTTGCGCAGAAAAATATGAAAAATAAATTAGTATTCATAAATTAATAAACATATTTGTAGACTACTCTTAAGCTGAAGAAGATTTGGATTCAAGTCCGAGCTAATTGATTTCCTATTGGGTTTGTAAACGTGGCACAATTAAGAGAACTCCAGCCACAATAATAATAAATCATTGGAACACTGTTGCAGGCTATTATGCAATTATGCAATCTGCATAATGTTGCTTACAGGCAGAAGATGCACACCAATAAATATTTATGTGCATAGCCAAGTTTTTATAGCCATCTATGACGCCATAAAGTATATTTATACACATAGCCAAGTGGTTTTAGCCATGCACATCTGTCTGTCTTTCCCAGCTTCAGCGACTTTATGTCTTTTATTCATAAATTCAATAATTTCGAGAATTTAGGTAGAATTTACCTGTTCCCTTTCGTGCAGTGTATCTCATAGTCAAACTACTTTGTCTTAAGTTTGCCTACTTATTTTAATAGTTACCAAAGTTTAGATTCACATCTTTGACGTGCTGACAAATTGCTGTTATTACTTTTCAAAAATATTATTTCCAAATAATTCACGATCTAAAAATCCCAAGTCATTGACAAAAATATATAAATATATATACAAGAAATGTTTATAGAACCCACTTTGGATATTTTCGCTTTCGTTGAACTCTTGTGGATATCATTTGGCAGTTTAGGCTGCTTGTAACGCTGCATCTACATAAATATTTACATACAAACATATAGACACACATACACACATACATACATATGTTGTATCTAAATTGCAGCTAGGGGTCTACTCCGTTTATTTGTCTGTGCAAATTTACAGTAATTGCAGCTTGCGCTGTTTTTGGGCAGCAGACAACAAATTTATTTTATTTAAATAAAATGCGCCTGAGGGCACCGACTGCCGCTGCAAGGGGTCGATGGTGGGGAGCAGAATGTGTGACAGGGGGTAGTAGGAAAGGGGGACAGAGAGACGTTGACGTTTCTGCTGCTATTTTTGGGCGCGACTTGGAAATCTGTTTTTTTTTTTATTCGTCTGGTTCGGCCAGGGGAAACCTTGGGGGCTCCCTGGCTGGCGCATTGTCTATGTTTTGGAGTGTCGGTGTGTGCAAAACCAAAATTATCATGTCCACCTACATAATTTAGCATGTGTTGTGGTTGTTGTTGCTGTTGTTGTTGCTGTTGTTGTTGTGTGGTGGCTGCCTAAATTATTGGTTGTAAATAAAAGCATTGCCTTCGCTGTGGTCTTTGTTCATTTTGTCTATTTTCAGACGGTAATTGGCAAGCTTTATATCACATACATATATTTCCATATCCATATATCGTCATATAGGAGTTAATAAATGTCTACGGTTTTTGAGTTGCTTCAGCTTCAATAATCTGAGCTGTGGAATGTCGTCTTACAATATCTATTCCCGCTCTGTCATATCTCTCCCTCTCTCTTTCTCTCTCTCTCTCTGACTTTATGTGCTGCGCACGTCAAAATCAGTTTAACAAATCTTTAGCTTCATTCATTCGATACGATAAATGTTTTCTCAGAACTCACAAAAAATAAAAATAAGAACCGCAATCGCAAAACATTTTACGCATTTCAAAGCCACACACAAAAAAACAAAAAACACAAAAACCCAAAAACAAAAAAGCAAACATATTCAAATTCTAGACTGCCAAATAAGCGGTGCTTTTCAAATGATTTATCTGTTTTTTCTGTGAATACCAAGCAGCAACAAAAACAACAACGACAACAGCAACAATAGCAGCAGCAAAAAAAACGAGACTTCTTCTTCCTGGAAGTGTTAAGTCCATGCTCAAAACTTTGCTCATCACCTGCCTCTCTGCTTCCAACTCGATCTCTCTCTATTTCTCTCTGTCCCTCTGTCTCACTCTCTGTCTCGCTTACTCCAGCAGCTCAGTCACCTTGACTGACCGTTCAACAGTAACAACAATAAATTTACATATCTTCTCAAACGAAACACAGCTGAGATTTACCCGAGACGATCGCAAACAAATTGGCAAAGTGTATTTTATTGTTCTACAGCATGAACAAAAATAATTTGAATAAAACACGAAAGAAAGGCACCAAATTGGTGTTTTTAAATGTTTCCTATACATTTAAAAAATCAACCGATCTTTCCTATGAAATGGATTTCGTATACTATTCAAATTCTCTTAGTTTTCATAGTCGCTCTTATGAGCTCGACTTCTCCTAGAATGTGTAAGAAATTTCAAAATTATAACATAAGGATCTAAAAATTAATTTCTGATTTGTATAGTTGTTGTAGTGCATATTTTTTGCAAGTGTAGAAAGAGGACAGTTTCTTTACGTGTGTATATAATAGCGATTATCAGATTCACAAGTGTTGCGCGATTATTTCTCCTATTTATATTAATGACAAAATGATCGGTAATCAACGGGAAATTCAGGCCGTGTCTGATCGCAGTGGCGTTAATCACATTTCAATTAAACGGTGATTTAAGTTTCAATTCCCGCGTAATTAGTTTGCACCAAGATAACATGATGCAAGTGCTGGCGGAGCAGTATCATAATTATATTAACTAATCACCTTGGATGGCATCAGGATGCCCTTCTCAACACGTAATTGTATCGAGAAATGCCTGCTTTTGCAGTCTGTAACGATCTAATGCCGCCAGCTATCTTGCAGCAGTTTGTTGCACTTGTTGCAGCTACTACAGGTGCAAGTTACGATGATGCCATAACTCAGTGGCATTTGAAAAGAAATCTAGTTGTATGCCGCCTTGGGGTGCAAAAAAAAAAAAAACGCGTTGCAACATAAGAATAAGAATTCAATTATGCAGCAAAATGTCGCAGAGCCCGGAAAAACGGGCGAAGTGGCCAAGAGCGTAGAAAAAACATGAGAAGCATTCTTTGGCAAGACGAAGCTAAAATACCCTTTAATTATATTTATGATAAACTGATGGAAATAGTTCATAATAAATGTTAGACTTATATACTTATATTAAATCTACAATATTTGCTGATCAAGCATATATATTGACTCTACAAAATCGAAGATGATTTCTTCTTCGTTACACATTCTGTGGCGGAATCAATATACTCTAACCGGGCGATTCCAGGCATTGAAGTGGAGATGTTAAGACTGCTAGAGAACTCAACTCGTGGCTGCTTGTTTTTTTTTGTCTTTGCTTCAGTCTCTGATGATCTTCTGATCTATGAAGTGGCAAAATCATTGTAGTATAATGGCTGCGGATGAGACTGTCAGATAAAAATTACTGGAAGCCCCTCGGCCATTAGGCAGTACTCAAGCAGAGAAAAATACAAAGCTGTGTAATTTAAAGCTTGGTAAGCTAAACTTGGCTTTTAATAAACATCAGTTTTGAAAATGAATAGTGTTAGAATAGAAGTTTATAAGTTATCAAAAACTTTCTTCCAAATTCTATATACTTTACTTTCTCTATTAAAAAAATGTTGGAGTCTTTGCCCATTTATATATAAATAAAAAATTAAACTATATTTAATTATGCAGCAGATTCATAGTACGTAAATAGAAATCCATAATAAAAGCAAGCATAATTTTAAAATAAATTATATCTATTATAATTTTAGAAGTATATTGTAAATAAGTATAGGTCTATAAAGCAACGTCCTTAATAAAGGAAAATTAATAATAATAATGATGATGATGAAAATGGAATAGAGAAGCAAACTTTGACTGCTGCCGGTTGCCGCATTGCTTTTCTTTGGTAAAGAAATCTAATAGAGAAGAAATCCAAAAGAAAGGGCAGAAAAGAAATGAAAGAAAAATGAGATGAAGCTGTTTGCGTTAAGAAGTTGATTTAACTGGGCTTTTATATTGTTGCAACACAGTTGTTGTTGTGGATGTTCTTGGTCAGAGTGGTTGTTGTTGTTGTTGCGATTGTTGCTTTGATTGATGATTGCTGTTGTTTGTGTTTGTGTGGCGCGATAAGGCTGCTACAGCACGCTGCTTGCCCCCAAGCGATGAATGTCAGTTGGCAGCAATGTTGGCAACTCTGGCCCATTGTTGGAGGCAACCTTGCTCATTTTGAGTGACAGAAAGGTTCGTGCTATTAATTGCCGCATGCAAAAAAAAATAAAATAAGAAAAAGAAATCAAAACAACAACAAAGTTGCTTAAGTTTAGAGAGAGAGCAGATGAAATCGTTAAAGTTGAGTCGAAGTTGCAAGCGTCGGCTAATTGCAACAGGCAAATACAATGAAGCAACAGCAACACAACTGCTGATAAGCTAAGAAATTTGTATCTTATCTGAAGACAGTGCTTAGAAGTCAACTTTATACATACATAACTCCTTTATCAGAGTAGCTGTATCTGTATCTGTTTTGTGTTTTGTGTTTTTTTTTTCACCTGCACAGCTGCATTCATTTTATTTACATACACATCTCTCTCTAAAAGTTGTTGACTCTGCCCCGTTGCTTTATCGTGCAGATACTTAGATAAAAACGCAGACAGAGACAGAGAGAGAGAGAGAGTGAGATGACCTGAAAAGCGTTGAGTTCTGTTAGGCAAGTTTCTAGCTGGGCTACCTGTTAAAGTTCAATGCACCTGGCTAACTAATTAACCTAGAAAAATGCAAATATCCGCACAACAGCACAGCACAACACGCCCTCCTTCAAGAACCACCAACAACACAACAACAACAACAACAACTTCTAAGCCAAACAATCAATCAACGTTGCAGCAACAAGAAAAGTTCACTTGAGCACGTCACGCAGAAAGGCCAAAGTAAACTTTAAGGCACACACAAACAGCAAACATACACAGCGCAAAATAACTGACTAGAATATTCAAATAATGCATGCAAAAATTGTCAAAGTCGCTGCCAGAATTTTAAATAATACTCCCCCAACTCTTTGGCTGCAATTCTTATAATAGGCTTAAAGCAGGCGAACAAATCAAATCTAAAATTACTTCAGCTAAATAAAAATATACCAGAAAACTAAATAATAATAATTATTTTTGTTTATAAAATAAAGTAATAAAGAAAACATGCAAATTTTTTTAGATTGCTGTTTGCAATTAAGAATTCAAGGCTTAAAAATAAAGGTACTTGAACCAAATATTTGGTACTGAACATTGGAATTAGAAAACCGCTTGAATTTACAGCTACTTCTGACATGAATTTTTAACACTTGAACTACCGATTGATTAATGGTTTCTTTTTTTTTGTGTACCAACACTTTTGCACACACACACACACACACACACGTACATTTACGGTACTTGTTGTAGATGTGTTTGTGTTGCAGCTAGGATGACTGCCATGTCGCCTGGAAGGTGTGTAAAGGTAATATTTATTATGTGTTTATCTGGCTGACAAACAACAGCACTGAAAACAGAACAGAACAGCCCACGATCACAAAGGGCAATAGAAGAGCGTGCAACGTGCAGCGTGGAGCGTGGAGCGGGGAACAGTGAGCGGGGAACATGTGCGAGATGCGAGGATTAAAATAGAACGGACTCAGGCACAACATTGAAACTGCCAGCCGAAGCTGGCGTGCTGCCAATAGCTCAATAACACCCCGGGGATCAATTGAGATCTTATTTGGGGGATAGGCAACAAAGTTGGACGCCCAACTGGCAAATACCAAACACAAAATACAAATACTATGGGCAATGGCAAGGCGTACAGTGGCACCAAATCAAAATAAAACTTGCTTACATATAATAATACATTTTAAATAAAAAAAAAAAATAATATAAATTAAAACTAAGCCAATTTCGATATGTTAAAAACCATTTGTCAACAGAATAAATTAAATTAACTTCATATTTTATTAATAATTAACTTTGTACTATTTAGAATTA
Organism: Drosophila demipolita; assembly: GCA_035042405.1. Taxonomy (NCBI): domain Eukaryota; kingdom Metazoa; phylum Arthropoda; class Insecta; order Diptera; family Drosophilidae; genus Drosophila; species Drosophila demipolita. Next base: position 4,026,445 of record JAWNLI010000069.1, read on the forward strand.
AGCATCTATTAAAATGTACAAATGATAAAATTGTAGAATATTTTTGCAAACAAATTGAGAACTTTTAAGTGTTATTGATTTTCGATTTTTGTGTTAAATTAAATAAAGTAATATTAAGTTTAATAAGCACATTAGTTTAGTTCACTATTATACTATAATTTACTATTTCAATCAAGTAGACAACTGTTTGCCCCACTGTATCAAATGGCCAGACCGACAAATAGTGGGTTAGATTTTGACCTGATGGTTGTTACTACCACTGCCCAGTCACGACGACAAGTATTCGTTGCGGCAACTTTGGCAACTCCACTGTCAACGTGGACAGCCTTTGACCTGCCGTCAAACCCAAAGGAAACTCATCATTCCGCAATCGAAGCCAACAATGATGATCGGCATTATTATGAAATGTTAAAACTGTGGCAGTGGAATTCAATAATAATGCAGATGAGGCAAAAATAATTGCCTAACTAATGCGGCGGCGGTTAATTTAAAAGGTTCGCTAAAATTTCACACTTCAACGAGTTGAATGGATATCCTCTTTTGGATTTCGCACTTGAGGTGCGGTCTTTTAAGTGTCTCTCAAAGCCGCCACAACATGGTCAGCTGTTGGTGGTCGTCCACATGGGTAATTCGAGAGCTGCCGAGGGACTGTGCCATGGAGCCTTCAGATTTAGATGCAGATGCAATGCAACAATTATGCTCACATTATGCACAGCAAACACAACACACCAAAGACAAAGCGAAAATAAAACAAACAAAAACTAAAAAAAAAAGAGATGAAGGAAGGAAAAAAAAACCAAATGTAAAGTGCTTCTAAATTTAGAAGAGACGCGGAGGGGGAGCAGACCGGTGTGTGTGTGTGTGTGTGTGTGTGTGTTGGCAATGTGGCTACCAAGTGCCTGGGGTCTGTCGTCTTCTTCGTCTTTGGTCTTCGTCTAGGTGATTAACCGCACAAGGCCCCCAGCTCTGGCTGCAGCTGCGAACGCCTTCTAATTGCAGGCCAGTGATCAGAGCGGATGGCAAGCGACATCTATTTTTATGTATACCCATTGCCCGAGAAGTGCCCAAGAAGTATATAATTCAGTACATGACATAAAGAAAGAAGAGTTCGGAATTGTGCTAAGTAAGCTTGAGAATCGATATGGGTATGAATATAGTAATGATTTTAAATAAATATAATAAGAATCTGAATATAGTATGTCCAACAGATAAAATAAAGCAACGAGCTAGGAGGTGAGAAAGACTAAGATTGGCAATGAATATAGTACAAATAATGCACATATATATATATGCATATAGTAACTAAGTAAGTATGTTTAGTGATTAGATTTGAATGGTTATAAAAGCAATTGCTAATTCAGCGTATTTTGAATTTAAAAAAAGCAAACAAATATTTTTAATTTTTATTATTTTTTTTATTTGATTTGCCTCTAAATTATCTGTTTAATTAAATGATTATATTAAACGTTTGGCTTCTACAAATACTTGAAAAGTTAATTAAGAATCTTAAATTATTCTTATATTAAGTGTTTCAAGCATGCCTACGGGGTATCTCATAGTCGCGCATGCTTGTTGCTGCCTCAGCGCCAGGTCATTTATTAATATTCTCCAATTTCTTTTAAAACCAAATATATTTTTAGCAACTGACCCGAATTATTTGTTTGCCTCTACTCACTTTTCTCAATTCTTGGCTTTCGGGCAAAAAAAAAATAAACAATAAATTTGTTCTGAATAAGTGTAAAGATGTTTTAAATTTCAATGACAGTTTACAAGCAGCTGTTTTGAAAATTTTGTTGTTGTCGCCTTTTGTTTTTCTGGGGCCGCAATTAATTTGATGTGTCAAAAAGCTGAAAAGCTGTGTATTTGTTGGTTGTCTGTTTTCTTTTTTTTTTTCATTTTGCGGCAATTGGCATAATTTTAATTGATGTGAATTACAGTTTTTAATAGCCTCGAGCCATCAGCGAATTCGGCCAGACGAAATCTGCTTTTTTTGGGCCTAGTGTAGAAATCAATTTGGCCGCAGACAACAACAACAACAACAACAGCAAAAAGAAGCTGTTAACCAAATGCTTAAAACGTGTCCATGAGTAGAACACTTCACACAGCCAGATGATGATGCAGAAGTGGTAGAAGAGTGTTGCGATTCCGTTTGGGGCAGAATCAACGGATGACCCCCAAGAAATTAGCACAGCCAACAACAAAGCGTTTGTGGGGCAAAACTCTACATTGAGGAAGTCATAGACCCCGAGGCCAATAGGTTATTATTATTATGATTATTAATATTTTGACAGCCGTGAAAAACCTATAGCAGCACTTGCGACCTGTTCGGAATGGGAATAAGATGCGATACAGATTTCTCAATAAAATTACCATGTATATAATGTTTATATATTTTTATTTTTCTCGCTATCACTCTCTCTCTCTCTCTCTCTCTCCCTCTCTCTCCCTCTCTCTCGTTATAAATGCATATACAGCTTTTACTTAATAGAAACACATTAAAGTCAACAGTTGCTTTGGAAAAAACAACTGTATCAATAATGTACTGAAAAACAGTTGAGAAATATTATTTCAATAAACTTTTGTTTGTTATTTTTATTTCAAAAGAAAAGCTGTTCGAGATACATTTATGTTCAGCTCAAGTAACCGATTTTCGAGACTGAGATGGGACTATTTTTGTTTTTATTATATATCTACCCTATTCTAGACCTGTTGAAGTTGTTATAAATTATATATATATAAGTGCGCTTTCTTGGTATCTAATAGTTTCCCAAAAAAATCGTAATAAAATAGTAGTAGTAGTATTACAATCTGATATATATGTACTCATATATGTATATTGTAAAAAGGGAAACGAAAACAACGCTGATCATCAGATATTCAAAAAAAAAAACACACACACACATACAAATACACACTAGCGGCACAACAAAAGAAAAACTCTCCCTTTCTTAATTTTTTTTTCTGGTTGATCGTTTCTTGGAATCTGCGTTTAGAATTAACGGCCAGTCGGAATATGCCACTGAAAACTAATTAAAATAACAAAAACCAATCAATGCATGCAACACACATCAAATCGACAATACTATAAAATTTTGTTTAGGACTAGTTAGAAGAAAGAGAAGAAGAAAAAAGTGAAATTCGTTTGTCGCGTCTGCCTTAGAAATATTTATGACAAGCCCAAGCGAAGCTAAACCTGCTATTATTATTATTTTTTTTTATGAATGCTGGAATTTGTATTTAATAAACATCAAAGCGTCGTATTTAATAGTTTGAAAATCTATCTAACCCACTTATGTGAAAAATGATTTACACGTGGGCTTCGGAAAATTTGAGACTCTTTTGTGAAAGTTACGACAAAGAACTATGCAAATGCGATCATCATCATCAACATCAACTTCATCATTATAAAACGGGAACGGAGCATTTTAAAGTAATCTAAACAGCTTACAAGCATCTAGATAAGATGCTCGTTATCTTAGCCAACTTATCGCAGTTCAAGCAACATCATTAAATCTGTTTAAATCATGTGATGCATTTGTCTAACACTCTTCTTCTATTTTTAGCTAAAATTTGCATTAATTTAATATTAAATTTTATTCAAAAATGTAGTAATCGAAAAATTTATTTGTTTTACTGTTCACACTAATAAAAAAAGTTATAAAAATAAAACAAAAACTTGAGGATTTCCTAGATTTTTTTTACAACATATTTCACATAAGCAACAAGACAATTTCTACACACAAAAAACAACATTTGCTTTCCATTTTGAAAAATCTGTTCCACATATATATATATATATTTATATATACTTATACAACATTTATGTGTATTTTTTGTCCAAAAAGTACATAAATTGGAGTAAATTCCGGGCAGCATCCCAATTTGTGCAACACAAGAAAAGCATTATATGGGACCATGCTACAAGTCTATAAAAACAACAAACCAATGCAGTCCGCCAGATATACAAACTGCATCTAACAATAAATTTACACGAGAGTGTGGAAAGTGGGGAGAGAAGCAGCGAGACACGCACTCGGCTATCTACTTTTGTAAGCCAACCGAAATTTATATATTAAACTTGGGCGACACTAGTCGAACTCTTCTTTCTCCACACACCACACACACATCTCTGGGCAGATCAGTCAACTCACCCTATTGCATTCCAAGGCGGCGGCGCTGTGCTCCTCTCGCTGGCGAAAACAATGGCTGCATTTGCTCTTGTTGAATATATTTGGTGAGAATTTACGGCAGTCTGCGCTGCTGCTGCTGCTGCGCCCGACGCTGCTTAAACTGCTTGGCGGGGGCGTCGCAGCTGAAGTTGACGCCGCTGCTGCTGTTGTTGTTGCTGTTATCGTGGAAGTTGACATTTTTGGGCAGAGTTGTTGTTGTTGTTGTTGATTTTCTCAGCTGCTTTTCACTTTTCACAAATTTTTGAATCTTTCGCTCTCTTAGCTCAGCTCAGTTGATGCTCAGCGTTTAGCTTCATTGCGTTCACACACACAATCACACACACACAGGTAAATTTGTATAATTTTGCACAATGTGCACAAATTTTTTACTTTTTTAATAATTTTTGTAAATTGATATTTTGAAACACTTGACAATAGGTTGAGAGGGGGCCGTGCGGGTGTAGCCGGTCAGCCTTACATATTTATGCAAATGCGCCGAACAACGACGCAATTGTTGTGGTTGTTTTTGTTGTTGTCGAGCCGGCTTCAACTTTGCTGCTGTTGTGGTTGTTGTTGTTGTTTTTCTTAGCGCACTGCTCCAAAAATAGCTGGCTGTTTGTCGTTTCAATTCACTCGATTCTCTTCTTCTACTTCTCTCCTTCTCCGACTTCTTCTTCGCTAAGTGTTATGCACGTTTTGCGTTGCCCCTTTTGATTTTGATATGAAACTATAATTTTTGGCCAGCCAAGCAAAATAATATGTATACAAAAAAACACACCAAACAACACAAGCAGACACACGCACACACACACTAACTTACTCACTCACACACACGCGCTTCACACTATAAATTTATTCAATTTTGCTTTGCACTTCTTCATTGGAGCAGCAAAGCAAAGCAAACAACTCGACTGAAGTTTCGTTAGACGTTTAACACGCGCGCGCTTTGTACAATTGGCTGCTCTCGGCACAACAAATCGGTTCGAATGCATACACGACACTGAATGGTTGGCCCCCCAACAAGTCGAGCCGACACCAGTCGAGCGCCAAAAACCAAAACGAGAGAGAGAGAGCGAGCGTAAAAGAGCATATGGAAACCGGGAGAGAGCGCTTAATATCGTGTGTAAAAACCAAGGAGCCAAGAGTTGCAGGTAACGTTACTTGTAGTTCAATCGTCTTGCGCTCTCTCTCTCCCTCTCTCTTACTCTCTGTCTTTAACCAAAACGATTCTAATTAGATTATTTTTATACTGTAAGAAATTAATTTACAATTTTATCTATTATATATTTGATTGACTACTTTTAAAACACAAGAGAACATAGCAGTCGGGCGTAACCAATTGCGAAATACTCTGATACCATATATAATATCATCTGATAACAGGTGTCACAGACCAGGTTATTGGTATATGGCCCAAGTCTCTATCTGTAAGGGTGTCGAAAATTGCGTGCATACAGACATAGTATAAAAGAAAATCAAAACAATCTCAATTTCTTGTCAACTTATACTTACTTATACACAACGCAGTGACATCACGAATAATATGTACGCTCTTATACGCACGTTTCAAGCAGCTGGTTTCAAACCAGGTTCGAAAGACAAACAACTGCTGACTGTTTAGCGTGATTTGCGCTTAAAAAGGCTAAAAAGTGCATGCTTCATCTATAAACAAATGAACATGACACACAATTGCTTTAATAAATGTATTGGTAAATACGTGAGCAAATGTAAAACAAAGGAAAGAACTAAGTACATGAATTAATACAAGAAGTAATACACAAATAAAAGTTACGTTTTAATCAAGGTATTCAATTTAATTGTGGAAACCAAACTACGACATTGTATTTAACATATATATTTTTAATGTATTCAAGCGGGAAAATCTAAAACTATTATAACTAATTCTATTTTGGTTTTTTTTTTCGGGATTTCGGGATTGCAAGCTACAATTTTGTTTGAAACAATAATGAGTTTTTTGACCCTTCCCCTTCCAATCTCCTTATCTCTCTTTCTCCCTGTGTCAGATCAAATCAAAAAGGTTAAGTAAAATTAATGCCGGTATATGTAAGTATCTCTCATTCCCTCGCACTCGCACACACACATGATTCGTTTCATATCCCAAAACGATTTGTTTACAACTACCAGAACAACAACAACAGGCAATAACAATAACAGCAATTAACTGCACGCTTCATTAGCAGCAGCCTCGGACAACAAATTTTCAAGTGCGCCACAACGGGAGAGTACGAGATAGTCAATGAGTGAGAGATTCAGACAAAGAGAGTCGAACCCTTTCCCAGCAACTTGTGTGGCGTCGGCGCTAAATGTGAGAAGAGAACAAAAACAGTTTCGCTAAAGTGATTAATTGCGCTGCTCCGTTTAATGAGGGGGGGCCAGGGAGAACATCAAAAAGAAGGATTGCTTAGAAGCGACAATAATTGAGTATTTTCCATACTCTTCCAGAGTATAACAGTTACCTCCTTAATATGGATCAAATTCATTTAAATTAACTGTAAAGCAACTTTTAAGATACAAATGTACCGAATCGGTAACTGTACTTTTATTAAATGTGTTATTTTTTTTTGTTATTTATGTTTGTATGTTTTTTGATTACTCAGCTAACACTCATGCATTATTTGCGTAATTTTTGTATGTTTCGATATCGGTTTTGAAAATTAATTAATTATTCGTAAATTAAAGTTGGCCACCTGGAAATATTCTCTCAGCTTTAGGAAGTATTTTATTTTTTATTCCTTTTACCTTCCAGTCTAAAGTGGACAAAGCATATTTCACCATAATGAATTCCATTTGTTTTGTTTTTTTTTTTTGGCCAATGCATTGCTGTGGTAGCTTTATAAATTGCATTACCGCATATTGATTTTTTGTTATTGGAAGTCTGGAAGCTGTTGTAGCTATTTCTGTTGTGGTGGTTGTTGTTGTTGTTGTTGTTGGCTGACGATCGATTTTTGCACATTTTGCACTCTCATTCAAATGTCAATCGAGTCACGCGCGTCTCCGTGCACCACACTTAATGGGGTAGACAATAGACCCACTTGCCCACATATTTCTATAGCCACTCAGGTGGCTATTTTTTTTGTTTAATTGTTACGAAATGTTTGACTCTTTAGGGTTGTAGTTTGGTTTGGAGTATGCAAATTGAATTGGTATTTGATAAAGGTATAAACTTTAAGCTTTTTAATATGCAAAGCACACAATACATTTGCCCGGAAATTTAGAAAATCGATTTGAGAGCAAGCAACTTGATTTTAGAAACAATTTCTAATCATACAAAAAATATTTAAAAAACTAGAAAGGCTTCAGTGAAATATATTACTATATATTCTATATTATTATTACATTGGAAAATATACAAAAAAAATTAAAAAGTCGAAAATGTTCTATTCTTTAGAAATCATTTCTCAAAATTATACTTCATCAACATATTTTTTATTTATGTAAAATATTCTTAAGAGTAAAATATCAATGAGTTTTTAGAATAATTTGTTTCATAAATTTAGAAAATAGTGTAAAATTTTCCCTCAACTCGGGATTTACCGTAAAAAATAAATTTTTTTCAAATAGGTAGAAAAATTCTACTTCTACTTGTCAAATTTACATTATTTTCTGATATAGGTTATTTTTGTTGCCTTTTGATCAACGTTCTTATTCTATATATATATATATAAATATAGGTCTATATTTGTATTAAAATGTATACAGAACTTTAGTTTAATCAGCATCAGGTAGCTGATCCTGAATCTGTATCGCTGTTTGTATTTTTTGTTAATGGTAACATCTTTATCTATTTCCACTTTACAGTTCTAGCTTTATCTCAATCTTTATCCAAATCTGTAGCTCTAACTGTTTCTGCTACTGTAGATGTATTTGTAGCTAGGTCAGCACACTGCAACAAATTGTTATTATTAGCCAATAAAACGATTGCTGTCAAATTAAGAGCAAGACTAATTTAAACTTTACACTTTCAATTGGCCATGCCAAAAATTATCAACAATCAAAGCCCTTTGATTTTATATTTGGTATGGCTGAAACGGGCGAGGCCAAAATTGTTGCACATGTTCCCAGATGGATGTTGTTGTTGTTGCTATATATTAAATTCATTGCAGCTGCAGACAGCAACCCACAAAACACCGACCTGAATCACACTTTCACTTTTCTATGCTAATTTCAAAAAGAGCTAAGATAAAGCCAACAAAAAAAAAACAGCAAATTTTTATAAGGCGCATTACTGTTTTCGAAATTGTCCTTTTACGGTTTGTGTTTTTTTTTTTTTTTGGGTGCATTGACTTTTGCAGATTTATGAATTACCATATAGTTTTTATGGCTGCCACTTTCGAAAAATCCGCCTTTCATTGATGGTATTTGAAATTTTCATTTTTTTATAACTGTTGCCGCTTGTTTTGTTTTGTGGTTTTTTTTATATTTTTATTTTTTAGTTACGTTAGGGCCATTTGATTAATTTATTTTTAATTTTAATGCTGCCTTTGGAGACGCCAATCAAAATATTTGTCTTTTCCCGAAAATAGCTCAAAGCGTCGGCATTTTGGGCTTAATCGTTAGAAGTATCTTTTTGTTGTTGTTGTTGTTGTTGTTGTAGGCCTCGAGAACTTTAAAAATACAACTGCACAACAATGATTTATGTTAAAATTGCGACTTATGTTTATTAAACGGCAGCCATAAAACAAACCTCACCAAATGAATTATGCCTCTTAAGTATGGGAAAGGGGGGCGTGACTCGAACAGCTTATTTTTGGAAATAGCTGCGAGTGTTCTGAGGATGAGTTTCAAATATTTTCACATTTTCTATGAACGTTTGTGAGAATATATTTATTGAATTACAGTTTGGAAATTAACATACCAGAATAAGTTATGCTCAGAATAATTACGTATGCTTATTCATATTTATTATTCATAAATCGTTGTCTTAATGTCTATTTAAATTTTTCGTTTAACCAAACTTCACATAAATACTTATCGGATTAGGTAAATGCTAGTTCAAGCAACTGCCAGTTAAATTTAGAAACCGAAAAAATATATATTATATTATATTAATGAATATTATTATAATGAATATTATTATAATGAATATTATTATAACGAATATTATTATAACGTCTATTATTAAAATGAATATTATTATTATTATTATTACTCTTATAATTATTATTATTATTATCATTATTATTATTATTATCATTATTATTATGATTATTTTTATTATATTGAGTATTATTTTATTGAATATTATTATAATGAATATTATCAAAATGAATATTATTATAACGAATATTATTATAGTGAATATTAATATTTTTATAACGAATATTTTTATAATGAATATTTTTATAAAGAATATTTTTATAATGAATATTTTTATAATGAATATTTTTATAATGAATATTACTATAATGAATATTTTTGTAATGAATATTTTTATAATGAATATTTTTATAATGAATATTTTTATAATGAATATTTTTATAACGAATATTTTTATAACGAATATTTTTATACCGAATATTTTTATAATGAATATTTTTAAAATGAATATTTTTATAATGAATATTTTTATAATGAATATTTTTATAATGAATATTTTTATAACGAATATTTTTATAACGAATATTTTTATAACGAATATTTTTATAACGAATATTATTAAACGAATATTTTTATAACAAATATTATTATAACGAATATTTTTATAACGAATATTTTTATAACGAATATTATTATAGTGAATATTTTTATAACGAATATTTTTATACCGAATATTTTTATAACGAATATTTTTATAACGAATATTTTTATAACGAATATTTTTATAACGAATATTATTATAACGAATATTTTTATAACGAATATTGTTATAACGAATATTTTTATAACGAATATTATTATAACGAATATTTTTAAAACGAATATTTTTATAATGAATACTTTTATAATGAATATTTTTATAATGAATATTTTTATAATGAATATTTTTATAATCAATATTTTTATAATCAATATTTTTATAATCAATATTTTTATAATCAATATTTTTATAATCAATTTTTTATAATCAATATTTTTATAATCAATATTTTTATAATCAATATTTTTATAATCAATATTTTTATAATCAATATTTTTATAATCAATATTTTTAAATTCAATATTTTTATAATCAATATTTTTATAATCAATATTTTTATACACCCGAGGGGAACAATGACAGCAACTGATGATTGTAGAAACAATCACCAGTATACTTTAGTTTATTTCCTTATTACTATACAAAAGCAACCGATGAAAATAGTGTTGACATGTAAATACAAATATATGCAAACAGCAATGAACAAAAAGTGTTCAGTGTTGTGTTTCTGGTGTGTGATTTGCCGTAGATGCAGAGTTTTGCAGCGGCAAAGAATAGCTTTTTTTAATGATGTCCAGCATGGGCATCAGTAGGGACAGCAGAGCTTCTAACTTCCTGCCAAGATCCACAAGCAAGGCGGTGTGCATTTCCATCGATAGCAGAAACGAGCCATGCTCCGCACAACGATGCATTTCTGGCTGGGGCATCCGAGGCAGAAGATTCTGCCGCTGCTCCTCCTGATGGCTGCGGAGCTTGTTCTCCTCCTGCTCAACGCGAAGCCGCTCCTTAAAACACTCAAGGTGTAATGTGGCTGGATTCTTGGTCCGTGTAACAGAATTGTTGGTTGATGTGGCTGGAATGTTCATTTGTTCAGTGTAAATGCTGGGCCGTGGGGCTGTGTGACTCTCCTTCACCACCTGGCTGAAAGTCTTCTTGTCTGTTTTCGTTAGAGTAGGAGTTATCACAGCCTGCACACTAGACTGCTGTTTCTTCTGCTGTAGTTGCTTGGTTTTAATATGCTGTTGTGGTTGCTGCATCAGGGGCTTCTGCTGAGGCTGCTGCTGAGGCTGCTGCTGAGGCTGATAAAGAAAGAGAGAGAGAAAGAGAGAAAGACAGTTGTAAAGAGAGAGGGAGAGAGATGGAGATAGTAAGTCAGTGGCAACTGCTTGCTGTCATATGACATTTGACTTGGCTTCCGACTGAAGGATTTACAATTTAAAGCAAGTGGCCAATAAAGCAGATGAACGACCAAAAACCTCAAGCGCCGAAAGAGCATCAGAGCCGAAATGCTATCCTCAATGCTAGTCGTATGCCACTCGTTACACACACAATCACACACAGTCACACACACAAATCATCTACATAGACAGACATAACTAGTCGTGTATTCCTAGTACTCGAATCTAGCCAAAACGGTACTGCCAATATCAATCGAGTTTATGG